>JAHWFP010180127.1:0-31806 GCA_023313725.1 Lithobius niger | reverse complement strand
ATGGTTTTTGGCAACGACACGAATGTGCTGGGTGAGAGGAAAGGAACTGAGGGGCTCTCTAATACCCGTATATAGGAGACAACAACAAAATTAGTTGGGGGGGGGGGGCTGTGTGGTTTTGAGTGATCCACTTTTTATGTTTATTTGTTAAGCCAGTTCAGATTAACAAATCTGAGAACTAGCTGAAATGAATTGCCACTATTTACAAAAATAGTGATAATATATTAACGGAATTGGGAAAGGAGATGATGAGGGTGTGAACATTCACTCTAGATTTCGTTTGTAGGCCGCTGAGTTGGTACACTGCATTAGTGAGTGATTGGCAAGGGGTAATTCTGGTTGTTTGTGATGGTTTCCAGAAATACGACGCTTTGCCTGTGTAAATAAATGTAAAGTATGAGATCAAAAACAGAAATATGGTTGGATGGGTGGTTGGGGAGGGGTGAGTACATCAAGGATATGTAATAAATAATTCTGGAAGTGAAACTAGCCTATTTTGTACAACTCGTTCATTGTTGACCATTGTTGCGGCAGTGGATTTACATCAAGAAGATGCACTGTTGTAACAATAATGCAACAATGAAACCATTGTCTTACCACTAGTAAGAACCACGGCTAGGCGTGGGTTTCTTACTTACGTAAGTAAGAAAACCAAGGTCTTTGGTTCTTACTTAAGTAGTAAAAATACAATCGCTGTACATATTTACGTATCCCAAATAGTTTCGAAAGTATTACGAAACTATTTCACACTTTAAATTAACAACTATCAATTTTTTAAATAAGAAAAAAGAATTCTAGGCATAACAAACGAAGGCCTTTGGTTCTTACTTATGTAAGTAAATCTAACCTACTACTGCTATCAATGTTTGCGTATCAATATTTACGTGTTAATGTTTCCAAAATAATACATTCATTACAGCTGAAAAAAGACGCGAAAGAAAAATTTAAAGTTGATTAAAATGGCATTTATTTGCAGTAATTGAGTTTTAAAAACTGAGTTGAAGCAAAGAACATTCCCGCCAACAATGGCTCGTTATGCTATCACAATAATGGCTCGGTTACTAACAATGCAACTCTTTGTTGTACGAATATGTTCGACGATGGTTCGGCAATAATGCACTAACACTTGTCGCTTTATTGAAACAATGGCTCGCCCATTTAAGATTCAACTCGTCGTTGTACAAATATGTTAGACGATGGTGTTCGGCAACAATAAGGTAAGACTTTCGCTTTATTGCCCTCGTGGCTTTGCCACTCGGGTAAACAGTGAAAGTCTTACCGCATTGTTGTGGAACGGCATCGTCTAACTGATACGTAGACTATAAGATATCACAGAGATTGAGACATCATCACTATTTAGAAGGCAGCACCCAACCTTATCCTTGTTTTCACTTGCTGTTGGGGACCACTTCACTCCTACGTAATTTCTATTACAAAGGATTACAATCACTTAAAACTCCATTATACTGTAACTGGGTTGCCTTTCACATCAAAGCCCTGTTACCATCCATAGCTAAAAACCTACCTTTTCAAATTATTTCTGATAAACTCATTCTTAATCCCTACCCGCTAGCTTTTTCGATGGGAAAATTCTTAGCTGCGCACAAACTCGTTTCTAGTTGCGTTGAAAAAATACATTACTTTTTTTTTATTAGCATTTTCCTTCTCAATGCTGTTCAATTCTAGAGAAAACAAACGAAGATCCTTCCGGTTTGCTACCTACTGCCCAGATCTACTGTGTAGCCTCCATCGTATATAAATTGAAGCGGAGCGGTAATGCTCACCTTTTCTTCTCTACCACCACGCTGTTCACATCGCTGCGAACGTTGAGCTTGCCTCCACTTCAGTCCTCCGCCTCCGCTCTGCTTTGCCACGAGCAAAGGAAATGCCATGGGAGGGTTCTTCCCCCCTTCCTAGCCGTTCTGCCTCACCGGTTCACGTCCCTCCGGTTGCCGAGAACGTGGAGGTTCTCGAGCTTAGAACAGAGCCGCACTCATCGGAGCATCCGCCTCCGAACCCGCTCTTTTCAGAGTCCTTCCCTCCGCCGTGCAATACTGCAAACACGTCTTCTGTTCCATGCAGTCAACCGCCTCCTATGAAAGACCTCCGGTCTCTTTCGGAAGAACTTTCCCGCACTAAAGAATAATATGCTCGACTGAAACTACAGTTGAAAGCGCGGAAGATTACGGCTAAGTTAGCCTCCTCCACTGAACCACGCATCCTACCATTGGACTTGTCTTCCCATTCTTCCAACACCTCTTGTCATACTAATGAACCTCTCACGTCACCTACGGTTCACTCTTTTTTTGGACTCTTCCCTCCGCACCTTCAAACGGAAGGCGCATACCGATTACACCTCCGCTGCCCTTCCGCTGCCGACGCAGGTCCATCTACCACTCCTGCAGCTCCGCCTCCACCTCCACCGCTTCCGGCACCGCCTCCGGTCCCTCTGCCGGGTTCTTACGATGACAACAATCCAGATTCCTACTATTCACCAGACCCCTCCTACTCTGGTCTTCCGGAACCTCCTTTTCAAGGTGATCCTGATCCTTCCGAAATTCCTCTTCCCGAACTCATGAAGACAGTGGAAGAAATAATTCCGGGCTGCTTCCTACATAAGCCTTCCACTTCATCAGACAGCCTCTAAAAATAGGAGGCTAGCGACAGGCTTTGGATTCGGCCTCTGCGATCAATTGCCACATGAACCTCCGCTCCTGGCGCAATCTGCAATCTTCTCACTACTCTCCACCACAATGGGGGTATCCTTTTGTGAAACGTTTCCCCCCTCGAATTGGACAAAGAGCCTCTTCCGCCTCGTCCGGGTCGAGAGAATTACTTCTTCTGCCCAATCGGCGATGGTACTGTTAATCCAAACAACTTTGACACTTACCCCAGTCGGAATTTTTAACAGCCGATACTAAATTAGACTTTGGCTCAGCACTTTATCTCCCTCGGCGAGCGGCAGTCCCTGTGTTTGTCCTCCGTGACAACGATCGAATCCTCCGCCTTGACCTCCGGGCTGCCTCCCAGGTGGATGTTCTCAGCACTGGCGCAAAGGCACTATGTGAAAGACTACACTGACCCTCTGGATGATGATGGTCAACTAATGTTCCTCATCCACCAAATCTTCTGCAAGAGTTGCTTCGCCACGTATCACGCTATGAATTGGTTCACCCGTGCCCTCTTCAATTCAACACTGCTTCTACGAGAGTTGCACTTAACATAGCATCTAACCTCCATGCCTCTACATGACACTAATGACCAAGCTGTCGACGCGCCATTAAGCCTCAATCCCCCCCCCCCCTCTACACGACACCTCTGTAATCGACCAATTCATGAGTCGGAATCCTTATTCCGAGGTCTCATACCGAAATTGGCTCCCCATCTTGACATTTAGAATAAACCACGATACAAGAAGTGTCGTGTCTCACGTCGTCCTCGCTCTCTTCCGTCGAGATCTGACCCTTCAACAGATGACCACAGGATCACCAAGCCCTCCGAACATCTTCCGCCTCCAGCTCCACGCTCTGTCTCTCCCTTTCCAACCAGGATCCAGGGTCGCGGACGAGGCCGCTCCCTGGGACGTCCTTCCTCCTCTGACCGACGACACCTAGCCAATTCCTAGCCCCGACACAAAAGCCGAGATAACTATTGACAGTTCGCCTCCCCCACAAGCTGTAGGGGGATGCCTCCGCTCTTATCCAAAAACCTGGCAAACAATAACTTCCGACCCAGTTC
The DNA here is from genome assembly GCA_023313725.1 of Lithobius niger. NCBI lineage: Eukaryota > Metazoa > Arthropoda > Chilopoda > Lithobiomorpha > Lithobiidae > Lithobius > Lithobius niger. The sequence continues at coordinate 28,068 of JAHWFP010180127.1, read as the reverse complement.
TTCTTGCAATCATATCCTCCGGCTTCAAACCAAAGTTCCATATGCCTCCTCCGGTAAAAGATCCTCCGTGGGACCACCAATCTCGTTCCTCTGGCACCTCTGACTAGAAATATTGTTCCTCCTTCAAAAGAAGGCCATTCATGTAGTGTCACCTCCGTTCACCCCAGGATTTTACAGCAGCATTTTTCTCTGCGACAAGAAAACAGGGGGATCTCGCCTAATTTTTAATCTCAAGCCACTCAACCAGTTTATTCCCAATCCACATTTTCAGATGGAAACAATATCCTCCATCCGTGAATCCTCCAACCCGACGACTGTACAATTTCCCTCAACTTGGCCAACGCCTACCTTCACATCCCACTTCATGCCTCTGTCCGGCACATATTCCGTTTCTTACTAGACAACACCGTCTACGAATATCTTTACCTTCCGTTTGGCCTCAACGCAGCCCCCATATCTTTACAATGATCCTACGCCGGTCCCCGTACTCCCATCACTCTTCTTCCGCAACAACGAGGCCAGATCTTTCCCACCGATACCTTCCTATGGTGGATGGATATCAAGAATCTAACTGCAACCGTTCCCCTCCATGAACCACCTCCTCAACTCCACTTATTCGCAGATGCCTCTCAGACGGGCTGGGGAGCCCACGTCAACATTCTTACAACGTCTGGACGTTGGACGACAGGAGTGACAGAAAACATCAATCATTTGGAACTATGCGCAGTCTTTCTGGGCCTGCAACAATTTCAACATTACTTGACGGACCATGTTGTGCAAGTTCACACAGACAACACCACTGCTGTTGTCTACCTCCGCAAGGGCGGAGGGACACGTTCCCTTACCCTCCATCAGATAACGTTCGAAATCTTTCAGTTCTGCATCCTCCATCACGTCCGCCTCCTACCTCTCCACATCCCGTGGTCTCTGAACATCATAGCCGACTCTCTGTCTTGTCACACATCTCCTGTCAGTGTATGGACCTTGCATCCCACGGTCTGTCATGCCCTCTTCCGCCTTTGGCAACGACCACTAGTGGATCTTTTTGCCACGAGATTCAACAACAGACTTCCTCTATTCGTCAGCTCACTGCCGGATCCCCGAGCTTGGGTCGTGGATGCACTCTCTCTCGACTGGAATCACCTACACGCCTCCGTATTTCCCCCTCCGCGCCTCCTTCCACTTGTCCCCTGCAAAATTGCCAGATGCAACGGTCGATTTCTCCTCATCGCGCCGAATTGGCCTTTCTGCTTCTCCTTACCCTCCCCATCGACTCACCCCAGCAACTACCAGGTCAACCGGACCTCCTGTCCCAGAACAACGGAACGATCCACCACTCGAACCTTCAGGTGCTACGCCTTCACGACTGGGACCTTTCCATCGTCTTGACAGCCCTCATGACCTGTCACTATGAACCTTTAGCCTCCGTACGTTTCAGTCACCTCACAAGGAAAACTGTGTTCTTAATGGTTACAGCTGATATAGTGAATTACAAGCCCTATCCGCTACAGAGCGGGATTGCTTTTTGTTACCAGATTACAAAGGTGTTACTCTCACCCCTCAACTTTCCTTACGTGCGAAAACTCAAAAGCCCACTGAGCGCACTCATCCTTTTATCATCCCCTCCCTCTCAAACATATTTAGGAGACGATCAAGAACGTACCTTATGCCCTGTACAAGTCATCCGTTTTTATCTTAAGGCATCCAAACCCATTCGAAGAGGACGCACCCAGCTCTTTCTTCCATTCAGTAATAAAGTTGGACAAACTTCCGCATGGATGATTGCCACCTGGCTCAAAAGCGTCATTGTTCAGTCCTATGAAGCACTTCACATAGATTGTATCACGGATGGCATCAGGGTAACGGCCCACAAACTTCGTGCAATATCCACCTCTTGGGCTCACTACAGCAACGTTTCTATCACCGAAATTATGGAATCTGCCTCCTGGAGACACCCTACTGTCTTCATGTCCCACTACCTCCGTGACATGTCTCATCACGCCGACGGCCTATATCGCGTCGGGCCATTTGTTGCCGCCCGTCGCATGCTTTAACCCCTTAAACACAGTTTGACTATTCTGTGAAGGGAACCGGACGCTACCTGAGGGGACTCCTGCCTTGACGAAGTCTATGGGAATGCTAATACAAAAGGTAATGGATTTTTTTTAAGGCAACTAGAAACGTCAAAATACCAGTATTAACTGGTTAATTTTGGTTTCTATTGCCTATTGAAAAAATACATTACCTTGCTCCCACCATCCTCCCCTCTAGTCGCCATTTGGGCACGATAGAGGTATCAAAACGTGAGCATTACCGTGCCGCTTCGATTTATATACGATGGAGGCGGTACAGTAGGTAGCGAACCGGATGGATCTTAGTTTGTTTTCTCTAGAATTGAACAGCATTGAGAAGGAAAATGCTAATAAAAAAAGGTAATGTATTTTTTCAATAGGCAATAGAAACCAAAATTAACCAGGTAATACTGGTATTTTGACGTTTTTGCCACCATTGACGTTATAATATAAAAAGTGGTACTTCCACCAACACAGTGGGTTCCATATGGGCAGCCCTCCTGATAACTTCCTTTGTGATATCTTAATGAAAGTTGTGGAGTTTAGGTTCGTTACTACATTTCCGGAGCTTTTTTTTATTACAAACGTTTTGTTGGTGACAGTCTTGCCCTTTGCCTTATCGCTAAACCATATGCATGCCGAAATTTTTGATTGAATTTCACCCATCCTTGACTTTTCCTATGGATGTCCCCCGTCACTTCCCCAACCAACCATATTTTTTTTTATTGATTTCTCACATTAGAATAATTCAGACTAGTATATCAAATTTCTTCACTGCCGGAAACCACGACAAATAACTAGAATTATTCCTTACCAAACATACATTCATCCTGTGTACAAACTCAACAGCCTTAAACATTTGTAGAGTGAATGTCCACACCACTCCGCACCACCTCCTTTCCGAATTCCGTTATATTTTCAGTAAGTTGGAAAATAGTGGCCATCCATTTCAGCTTGTTCACATTGCTAAACTCTGATGGTTCGTTGCCCTGCGTACAGGGTACTGTAGAGCCCCTATGTTCACACCCAGAACATCAGTTTGGTTGCCAAAATACATTCCAATCTCAAACAAGTGCTTCAAAAAGGCATGAAAATTGAATTTAAACTTCTTAACTACCTAAAACAGAACGCTATTTATCAAATTCCATGCGAAGTTCCCACACCTGGCCACTTAACGTCGGGGAGAGTGATCGAACGCCTGTACACAGATCCACTCACATAAATCAAACTATAAGCTACGTGATCAATCCAATTCATTAGTTCACCACGTTTGAAACAGGAGACAAACTTAATATTTCTGTTATCCACATTTTACACCAGATTCCTCAATTTAGAATAAGAACTGAGTTTTCAAATGCTTTTAACAGTTCTCCACCATCTGCAATTTATACCTGTATTTTACCTACTATTAGAAAATTCAAGGAATATATTCATTTAGGTAACTAAAAGTTTTTCATTTCCACGATTCGCCACCAGGGAAACTGAAAATCAACCTGTAAATAGCCAATTCTTGAATTGATCCTTACCTTCCACTTTTGTGTGCCCACTGCACACTTCACTATGTTTTGGCCATATTCTCGTTGCTCATTTGACTATGTTCTGACAGTTTCTAAGGTCGCATAGAACACAGTTTTAAAAAAATGATTTGATACTATAGATAATCTATATTTAATTGTACATATTTTTTATGCGAGTCTTTTACTGTGTGCTTGTGTACTTTTTTGCTTTAATATTTGCAACTATTGAGAAGTGGTGCTTTTTATTCTCAAATTTCATGTCAGCCAATTTGGGTGTATGCCAACATGCATTCCATGACCACCTCGTTTCCGATATTCTCAAATTTATACGTCCTCCTACTCACTTTCAACCTGTTAAGCTGCTGGTTTTAATTGTATGCAAATGTATAAACTCCGACAAAAAAATGTTTATCCAGGACAAATGTTCATTTTATGGCCTACTATCAAAATATTTATATAGTAGGCATATTCACATCAAGCAGACCAAAGAAAGTAAATTTTTGTTACAACCTGATAGAACTCGGCGTTCTGCTGAACTGGGGCGTAACTATGCATTCCTTTCTCAACTGATCATTATTCACTACGTACACACACACTTGCCTGGTAATGTTTTCCTATTTCTTTTAAAATATCTTGGTCCGCTCTTTAGATAGATTTCAACAGATTTCCATCATAAATTGGAAGGTACATATTGCCGAATGATCCACCACGTGTAGTCACCCGTGATGCCAGTGTCAAATCTTGCAAACCTACTGTTATCGTTCCAAATAAAACCAAACAAGAAAATGCACTGATAAATCACAAACTAAATTAAGTTCTGTTGACATTAAAAAGCAGTCTCTGTCCAGTAATAATCAATCGTCAAAATCTAAAGATATGTGTTCTTCCTTACATCTTCTGTTGTAGGGGGAATTTTGCCACCGTTCTACACCAGGACGTTCCACTGGTGGGACGAGAGCCAAAAAGTCTAGTGACAGGTCTAAGACAATAATTTCGACCAATGTCGAAAAAAAAGTGCTGAAATGATGATGCCACACAACCCCTTCCAGCATCATCGAAAGTGACAAAGAAAATCTTTGCGCCACTCCTCCAAAGAAGCTTTGCAAAACCTATCACAAGGGAGGGATAACTGAAGCTGACGAATGACGATGTCCTTGGTGAAGGCTCTGGTTTCATTCCGTGGAAATTCTTCACCCACTTGATTTTCCACTACCTCCCCCAAAAAATAACTTCTACAAGAATTTCTTTCTCCCGAAGAAAATCCTAGTGACCTTACCATGGAGACTTATGCTAATGAATACCATTCTAAATCAGATCTGGACCATCTTCCCCAATCACAGGTCTCTTTCTGTCAGCTCCTTAACAACAAGAGTGAGATATGGAACAGTGGGAAACAAATTTCTGTGTACAAACTAGTCCATCCCTACAATCCGAAGAAAAGAAAAGTTTTCTTTTAAGTCATTTGGAGACAAAGCCTCTTTCAAGAAAAGGTTGTGTACCTTTGAAGCCCCTGAGTATTATCTCGAAAGGCAACACATGGAACTTAACTCCATCCTGAAGGTTCCACCTTTCATTAGGACAACTTTCCATCAATTGGCTCGAATTCCCAAGCGGACCTCGTTTACTCTGCTGCCACGGCCACTCTGAAGACTCTTTTTGGAGAACATCCGGAAGTGGAAGATGAGTCAAACCTAGTAGACTGGTTCGAACTGATGAAGAGAGCGTAATACTGCCAAAAGAACGATTTCCACTGGGAATATCGAATTCTCTTGAACATGGTCTTCAGAAAAAGATGCTGTTCTCGAGTCAGCAACTGACATCATCGTAAACTGAGACTCCTTCCAATGCCCAACTCAATCAAGTTCTTCGATGGCCACCTCCTTGAGATCGGCCCAAACCTATGGGACAAATCTAAGGTCAACCCCCTCATCCCGAGCCACAGGCATCAACTTTCAAAAAGTAATCAATGTAAGGAGTCAGACCATATTGCAAGAACTTTGGCCCTGATTCTGCTATCAACCATCAACAGAACATCAAGGGACAGGGAAGGAAATCGAGCTATGGGGACAAGAATCAAACCGAGTCTCTCTTTAAAGAACCCACCTCTTCCCAACCTAAGGAGAGAAGTAACAGAAGAACGAAGTAAAGGGTCGTTTGAGAAGAATAGAAAGAAGACCCCTTATTAATGAGGACCTTGCCAACCCTTTCCCCATTCACCGACAGGTGGGGGAATGCTCAAACTTCACGTCTCAGTGTGGAAACAGACAACAAACGACTCTTACGTCCTCTCCACAATCAAAAACGGCTACATTCCACCATTCTCATCCCTTCCGACATTAACAACAAAACTTCCAATTTGGATTCAAGAAATTACTCACAAGCCAACTCTGGAATCCGAAGTTCAAACACTACTTCCGAAAGAAGCCATAAAACTGTCACCAAAAGCCACAAGGGAGTTTTGGAGACCAGCAAGAGTTATAAAAAAGAAAGAAGGGGAACAAGATTAATTTACAACTTGATGAAAATAAACCAATATTTCCACAAGGAACATTCCAAGATGGAAACAATACGTCCATTCTATAAGCTCTTCAATGGGACGAATTCACATTCTCAATGGATCTTGAAGACGCCTATATTTACACGTTCCAGTCCATCCCTCCATCTTCCACCTGTTCTGCTTCATGTCAAACGGAAAGACATATTATTTTGAAGTCTTGCCTTATGGGTTAAGCACAGCCCGGCAAATGGTCACTGCCATTTTTCATCCGGTCATACCGAGCCCACGCCTATTTAGTGGCAAGAATTAATTGTTTAAATTCGAAAATGTCTCCACATTTTCTTCAATCTAAGGCTAGGTGTAAATGCCACTAAGTCAAGGTTCGTTCCGGCCAAGGTCTTTATCTTTCTAGGAGCAGAATTCAATCTTCACAAATCTTTTGCTCTGCCTTCTCCAGAAAGAAATCAAAAAGTTCATTCAGCTCTAACAAAAAACAATTCAAAGGGTGAAGATAACAGCCTTGGAGCTTGCCTTGCTGATCGGTCTCATCGACTCAAACGCAAAACTAGTACCTTTCCACAATAGTGAGCCAGACTAAACCATTGGTTTTGAAAAGAACAATGGTTTTTAAAGGCTGCCGGACAGATTATATCCCTCTGCACAAACTCCATCAGGGAAACGTCACTTGGTGGAGGACCTCCTCGAACTTAAGAAGTTCCAGAACACGAATCAGCCTTAGATGCTCTGCTGTTCACAGATGCTTGAACCACAGGTTGGGGAGCCCATTTAGAGGTACTCCACGCTTCAGTGACTTGGGAAGAAAAGACAAATTTCTCTACATCAACATCCTCAAACTACGAGCAAACAGTCTTGCAATCGGAGGATGTAGTCACCTTCTTCAGGGACAAACAGTAACAGTCGTGTCAGACAATACGACAGCCATCAGTCAGAAATTACATTTCTTGCAAGAGGAACAGGGAACGAGTCCACATGTGATGGACTCGTTCGCTGTTCCTCGTGCAAGAAATGTCATTTCTCTTCGAGATGTGCTCTGCTCTCCACACGACGCTTCAACCCAGACACATTGCGGAGAAACTTAACATCTGGGCAGACTATCTGTAAAGAGGGAAGGAAATTCCAACGATGGAGTGGAAACAAGATCCCAACATTTGTAAAGCCCTTTTTTCTTAAATAGGGAACACCTTTTGTCGATCTTTTCACCATGAAATTCAACAGTAAACTTCCAAACTTTGTCTCCCCCTTCCCGGACCAATAGCTTGGGCAACAGACGCCCTCACTAATGGGACAAGATGTTCATCTACAAATTTCCTCTGTTCCTTCTTCTTCAGTCAGTAGTTTACAAAATCCGGCAGTTTCAAGGCTAATTTATTCTTATTGTACCAATGTGGCCAGCAGCATCATGGTACATAGACCTGATGAAACTGGAGGAGGAAGAGCCGGTACCTCTTCCTCTACCACACGAGTTCCAAACACAACACACGCACCACCTAAAACCGAAATTCTTTACCTTCACGGGTGGAAACTCTAACGACCAATCTACAAACAAGCAGGATTCTCCTCTCCTGTCACAAAGCGTCTGTTACTTTGCCATCGAAATTATACCTAGAAATTGCAAAGGAGTATTGTTTTAGCTTAGCCGTATGAAACCTAATAATAATATAGGTTTGTTGACCAGAATGGCAAGGAACCGGTGGTTATTGACTACCACCGATGTTAAAACTATAAAAAAATTATAAATTACAAAAGTAAAACAGTTTAAAACGAAGATGATGGCTCGGCTGCAGGGGAAAGGTTGGCAGTATTGGTTTAGGGTCACGATTGCCTTACCACCAAGGTTAGACCTACCAGGGACACAATGGTCCCCGGTGGCATCGCCAAATGTGAGGGATAAGTGGGGATGGGGGGGGGGGGGGAAGCCGGGTATCATTATCAATGTTTAATTTAAAAAATATAATAATGCATCGTAGTTTAAAACTTGTTCAAAACCAATTGTCAATCATAATAAAGATAATACAAATAATAATAATAAAATTTCTTGCAATGACTGCAAAGGTCTACTGGTGTCCGGTAATACCTACCCTGATCAATAAAAAATTTCCGAAGCTGTCGTCATAGAGTTAAAAATTTATAAAACTTTATTTAATGATGTACCTTTAAAAACGGGTTTCGATTTACTTTGGCAATGTAATACACAATATACCACAATAGTGCGGAAGGCTGTCAGAAGGGTTGTGAGACGCTAACATTGGGCCAGAGTAGTGGGGCAGACAAATTTTTGGGAGCGTGCTGGCCTAAAGATATGCCTGAAGATCCTGTGTATATAACATTCTATGAAAACCTCTCTCGGTACTCACACCAACTGTCTCATAACTAAGGGCATTCCAGACCAGAGCAACACGCACCGCAAAGAAATACTTCCTACAGTCCCGATGGGAACCCTGAACTACCAGCTTCCAAGGATGAGCCCTGATGTTATGGTTCCATATGGTGCAGGGTTAAAAAAAGGCAAGTCTACGGAAATAAGTCCCTACAGGATCTTATACGTCAAGATAAGGTCAAACCTAAGTCTGCGTAATCAAGCAATCAAAGACCAGTTTTAGAAAGGCGCTCAATATGGTTGAGCTCGCACAAGCCAGGGAGCCCCCTGATGAATCTACTCTGGACAGATTCAATCAAATCAATATCCCTCGCTAGATGTGGTGACCAAACACGCGTAGCATACTCAAGCAGGGGACGAACAAAAACTCTGAACTCCCAAATCTTTGTTTTGACATCACCAGAAGTGAAGCACTTATTTAACACTGCTGGATGGCGAAATGCTACGGCGCTGACCTTCTGACAGTGCAAGGACATCTTTAAATCCCGTAAGAACTAAACTCCCAAATCCTTTACTTCATTAACGGCAGGAAGGTCAATATCATCAAGGGTGTAGTGGCATCCATAATTAAAATTTCCCAGCGGAAACGAAAGACTTTTATTGAGTGAGAGTTGCAATTGCCAAGTAGTCGACCAATGTGCTACAGTAGCCATTTCCTGCCCAAGATCAGGAGAGCTGGTGGTTGAGCAATTTCAACTCCAATTTTCAGGTCTTCAGCAAACTTGAAGCCAAAAGTGCCAGTGTTATCAAAGTAAAGGTCATTAATAAAGACTAGCGGAGTCGCTCGCTTCGCTCGCTCATTCCGCGTTGTCCCGCTGCGCTCGAGGAGCTTTCATGCTGCCACTCTTATGCTCTGACAGACGTTCCGCATCTAAAACGATCAAGCAAATGATCAAAGTGCAATGCGCGTTTTCGTTAGGCTTCAGTTCATAAACAAATGAACTAAACCAAGAACGGCCTGAGAATGGCTAATGAGACAATAATAATGCTAGAAATGCAATGATGGGTGTGATGGGGGACGTTTATACGAGAAAAAAGGAATGACCTTGATTTGATATTTCAAGATCATCCTCGTGCTATCTTCCAAACGAGATACGATACAGAAAAAAAATAAATTAGAAGTTGGATGCAAGGACACAATGCTACCAACAACAACAAAACAGATTCAAAATCGGATAATAAAGAAAATAGCTACGATGATGTTTAAAAGCTAACTCTGAACATGCTGGCAGCACTGCAATGAAACCAACTGCCAAGCAGACTTCCACGCCCTAGTTGTTTTAAATTATAAACGTAAGGTGGTGGCACCTTACGCAACCTTACGATAGACGGAGGTTGCACAGAGTGACGAAGGTTTCATGCAGGTTCCAACGTCAGATACCTGTCGAGATTCTAAATTTCCAATACTGGCTTAATATTCCAAATGGCCGTCTCATATACATTCACCGCTGCACCCATGAAATGCTTCCTTGCGATGTTTGTGTGAAATCGTGTAAATCTAAGGTTAGAAAGGTTTTATCTCGCATATCTTTTTAGCGACCACTTTGTTTACCTGCAGGTATTATTTAGTCATTCATTTCTCGAACGTGCGTACCCCTTTGGCTCTTTTTTTGTTCATTTGTAGTCCGGTTTACTTGAATTAACTAAATTCAGGAAGCGCATTCATTTGTTGAGGGCCAAGTAGCGCTTCTCGAACGTCTTTCTACTCCCCTCCCCCCCAATCGGTCTGGTTGGTTTTTTTTTTGTTCGTTTTGTCGTCAGGTTTATTAAATAACAAAAATCCTGTTGTATGCTTACGTCGTTCAGTTAAGATTCCCCACCACAAACATTAACGTACTACATGCATAAGAATGGCCGACTATGACGTCTTAATATTCGGGGAATGTAGGGGGCATCGGAGAACTGCAGCAGCCATATATGCCAACCGATGCCCGGGCAAACCTGCTAATCCACACATGGCATTTAGCTGGGATGAGCAATGTCTACGACGTTCTGGTACTTTGAAACCAGCAAGACGAGTGAGACCAGTGTACCATTTAGTGCACCATCAAAAAAGTAGGGACCAATGATGTGATCTTGGTTTCCACTTCTTTGATGTGCACTAAAAAATGGTGCAGGTTATACTGACTTCTCGGTAGAGTTTCTACCTCAATTGCTAGAGAATGTGCCTTTGAATGTACATACCAATATGTGGTATCAACAGGATGAGGCACCACCTCACTTCGCCCTTGTACATACAGTCTTTCCCCATAGATGGATTGGCCAAGTAGGACCGGTACCCTGGCCTCCGCGGTCACCAGACATCACGCCTTGTGACTACTTCTTATGGGGGATGTCAATAGCTCCCACGACGCGCGATGATATGAAAGAAAGGATTCGGAGGGCTTGTGCTGATATTACCCCGGAAATGCTAACAGCTGTAAGGGCAGGAAGGGCAGAACCGACAAATGTTTGGAGGTTGCTGGTGGTCACTTCGAACATCTGTTCCATTAAACTGAAAAACAACTTATTCCGCTACATTACCCTAACTGCTTATTTCATTTTAACTTCCTCACTACTGTATGTTCACTTTGCAAAGGACAAGAGAGGCACGGTATAGCATGGGAGGGCCTTCTCGGTAGTTGACTTCACTGCAGTGCATCCAACATGTTCAGAGTTAGCTTTTAAACATCATCGTAATTATTTTATTTATTATCCGATTTTGAATCTGTTTTTTTGTCCACAACTGTTTATTTTAAGCAGAAGCTTGCGGTGTATCACAAACTTGAAAGTCTTTTTAAAATCAAAATAGATGTTGTCACTCGATACCCCCACATTAAGTGCATATGTCCAGCGGTCGAGAACCAAAAGAAGCTGATGGGTGGCAGATCTCACTGGGAATAAGCCAAATTGGTCCGGTCGAATAATAGAATGTTTGCTAAGGTACCCCCACAATTTTCTCCCGAATGATGGTCTCCATGACCTTACATGCTATTCTGTCAACGCAATTGGGCAATAATTTAATGGATCAAATGGGGAACTCTTCTTAAAAACTGGGACCACCAAAGCTGTGCTCCAAACTCTGTGAATATTTCCTTGAAGGAAGGATAGAGTGAAAAGCTTGGCTAGTGAGTAGCCAATCTAATAAAGATTTGTTTGTGCAGGTTGGCGGAGAAATCATCCAACCCACATGAAAGAATGGGTTTAAGTCCTTTAACAACCTACCTAACTGTAGAGCATGGGAAATCTACCCAAAACCACTGGTCCTGACAAACCACGAATTGCGATATAGGCATACACTGGTTTTAATCATCCATGATCCCATTTGCAGCAAAGATCTTGCCCTGTGCCTTCGCTTTGCTGAGGTTATCTGTGAGGCATCCATTTGAAGCTTTATAAGGAGGGAGAGAACGTGCTGTTTTAGTTTTAGACCTATAGAAGGTAAAGAGGGCTGCCGGTTTTCCAATGTGGATAGTCCTTTCCTCCTACTCTGATACCACGATTCAACACTATCTGAGTAGAGCTTACGTTGTGCATTGTACGCCCAAAGCGACTCGGGGCACGGGTTGTTTTTATGCCTCTTCCATAGCTTTAGTTTGGGCTTACCAATATTTTCAATAGAACGAGGCATCTTTTTTAATCACATTTCTTCCCTGCTTTCTAACCAGCTTCTGACACATATCAATGTGGTTGTCCAAAACACTCTGAAAACATGACCCCGCCTGTTCGACCTGGGGGAACGCTGAGAATATAATTTCATCCCAATAAATGTCTGCCAGTGAAAATTGAAGCATGTTGAAGTCAAGGCTCCATTAGCAGTCAGCTCCTTGTTCACAGCAGAAGGGTGCGATCCCACCAGAGTATGGTTGACTCTGAAAGGAATTACACAGTGGTCGCTATTCCCAGAATGCGAACGCACAGAAATGTTGTAAACAAGTTTGTCATCGTGCGTAAGTAAGGATTAGGTCAAGGATATTGTTTCTACGAGTAGGCTTGTCCACCAGTTGGGTAAATCCAAGAGGAACCAGAAGTTCAAAGAAGTATCTATGGGGCACATCGCTCGGAGAATTATTTTTCCAGTCCACCGTTGAAAGATTTAAATCACCAAGTAAGATATTTGAATGCCCCCGATTTACCGTGCGTGTAATGAACTCGAGCTTCTAACTCGGAGTCAATACTGCTATCTGGTAGATAGCACAGAATAAAATTTAGATTAAAAACCGGGATGACAGAACCAGTCCCTCGATGCTTTCTGAAATATCCACAACCAGTGCTGGAATCTCAATATGGTGAAGTACAGGGGGGTCCCGACCCCTACTGCCCCGATCACGCCTAACAGCCGTACACACCTTAAGATCAGCTTACATTCCGTCCGTGAAAACCTTGGTCTTGGTATCAGCCAAGACTCGACAAAGGTTAAATAAAACTTACCCCTACACACTAATTCCGTAAAACAAACCAAATTGCTCACAATACTACGAGCGTTAATCAGTCAGTACACAAGAATAATCAATGAGATGATTTTCAGTGGGTACGTGCAACGCTGGCACAACGGTTGGAAATTCCCTGTTAATAATAATAATAATAATAATAATAATAATATAGGTTTGTTGCAAACGCAACCGGAGCGGCAAGGACTGGGTCGTCACTGACTGCCGTCCGATGTTAAAACTAAAAAACTAAAAAAAAAATTTTCAAATTATAAAAGTTTGACAGTGAAAAGTTTAAAACAAGGACGATGACTCGGCTGCAGTGGAAGGGTTGAAGGTATGGGGTTAAGGTCACGAATGCCTTACCACCAAGGTTAGACTTACCAGGGACGACAATGGTCCCCGATGGCATCGCCAAACGTGAGGGATGATGTTAGTTTTCCTGTGGTAAATACAGGGCAAGAATTTTCTGTTACAGAGTAGCTTTTCCGAGACTGGTTAGATCAATCATATCAAAAACCAAAACTGGTAAAAGAGGCCGTCAAGTTCCGAATGGTTCGGCCCTTCAAAGGAGTGATATCAACACACCAAAACATTCTACAAGTTAATCGCACCGCTTAATAGTTCAAAAGTTAAATGAAAACTAGAACATTGCTACTTTTGGTAGCTATGTTCAAGTTTTCATTTAACTTTCAAAGTATTATTCGGTGCGATTAAGTTGGCGAATGTTTTAGTGTGTTGATATCACTCCTTTGAAGGCCTGAACCGTTCGGAACTTGGCGGCCACTTTTACCAGTTTTGGTTTTTGATATGATATCACTACTTTTTTTTTAAATCGTGTATTTACTCCACTCCACTACCGTGTATATTTGTAATAAAGTGCCACGTCAACAAGAAATTGTTTTACAACACTTCGCTACTACCTTTTGCCTATAGAACAAACCATTCTCAAATTCGTCACCTCTTTATAGATTTTTGGTTTGGTTTTAATTTTGTTTTAATTTGTTTTATTTAGTTAGTTTTGGTATGTTGATATCACTCATTTGAAGGGCCGAACCACTCTCAACTTGGTGGCCTCTTTATCAGTTTTTGGCACTGTTTATTCTGCTTTGTTTTTACAGTTGGTTTATTTTTCGGGAATTGGAAATTAATACAATTTCTTTGGCAACGTTGTTTAGATTTATCGTGATACACTAGTGTGTTTCTAGGCACGCACGTCAGTATACACGTTATCATTGTCCGAACTTTGGCCGTCCAATGAGAGGCGATGCCGACAATACTAACAATGGTTATAACAATATTTTCGTACTTACGCGCCTTCCCACACTATCCCCGTTACGCTCCCAGGCTTCAAACCATTAAAGGCACTCAGTTCGTATTGTGCTGCACCCATTCATCCAATTTCATACCTGGAAGCCTTCCCGTTATCTCGGTATTGATGAATAATCACTTTATGAGATTTAACATGGGAATCAGCGGACTAGCTAGCTAGTAACTAGTAACACATTTTCAACGTTATTGAGGGTCAGATTTTGTTTTGAAAGCAGCTTAGCTGGCATTCGTACACGAGTAAATTTTTGTCAGGTGGGTCATTGCTTTCGATTTCAACACAATTTAATCTCTTGTACCGCATTATTATTTTTCCCGAAGTACCTGAAATGTGCACAACTATGCTTCAAGATATAAGACACTGACGCTATGGCGTCGCGCTACAATGGTTTACAACCTCGACAATTGAATTGATGTGATGTTTGTTGCCTAACTTTTTGCGACACACTAGCGTGTGTCTAGATTTGGTCTCTAGCAAGCAGTGTATGATCGCCCAAGATTGCACGGTCAGTAGAAATAACGGAAAAGTTTTCTTTAACACACATTTGCCTAAGGAGCGAGTTTGTATGAATAATACTCACATCAAGCTCCCATTTATCTTTTCCAGGTCTTGGGAAAAGGCCACTGATCGAGATACGAACCTTTGGACATACCGTTTTCAGTGCTGTAGTAAAATCAGAAACTAGGGCTACAAAACGATTTGGCGGTTCGATCCCAACAATGTTAGTACCTACACCGTTAATAAAAGAACCATCCCTGTCACACACTTTTAAAATTTCCGGAAGTTTCGTTGGCAGGTCCTGTACTTTGATACCCGGAATGGTCTATGTCTTTGACTTACTGTGGCAGCTACCCCGAAGACCTCGCATATTAGAGTCCCCCATAATTGCAGATGCACCTTTCCAAGCAACACTGCCATCCGATATACATTTCGAATGATGATCACAGGGACTTTAGCCGTGGATGGGTTGACTTGGTCCTCCTTTACTGGAACACACAACCTCACTATTTTTTTTTCATTGTTTTTAAAGTTACACAGGGATGAAACGTTTGGCATACAATCTGAAGAACCTTTATTCATACGTGACTGTGTAGGATTATCATCTGATCTGTGAACCACATTCACTGCATTACTCATGTTCTGCCTTTTACGACCACGTCCTCTTCGAACCGTGATGTGTTTTTCCATGTTCTGTGGAACATGTACGGAATGGTTGGATCCCTTACTTAAATCGTCCTCATCCCGATTTACGTGGGAGGACAGAATTGAGTGGTTCCCGCCTTGTGACGGTGTTAACATGATGAGTAGGTTTCCTCACCAGTTGTCAGTGTGTCTGTCTTGGCGTCTTCCTTCTCAATAATGCACTTAACCACTGACTCAGCAAGATGTTGTATTGATTCTCGGGGGAGATTCACCTGTAATTTGGAACTCAGTATCCTCGTATGTTCTTCCAGTTTTGCACCCAGCCCTGTTAGTAGCTCATCAGCGTAGGTGTCTAAAATGTGTCCCTGTTTAATAAGAATTCATTAGACCACGTCTCAAAACTAGTATTAAATAGGTAGAATTTTAACTTGAGGTCACACAAAACTTGCAGGGAGACGGAATCGACCGCAGCCAAGTCTATGTCCTTTTCAAGGCTGAAATCGTCCAGTCGGTTTAAGTGCCTGGATGAGACGTCATGGAGAGCCGGAAAAATTGAGGGATGATGTAGATCGGTAATAACTGAAGTCGTCACTGGTGAGTGCAGATCCAAATTCGGCAATGGCACCTTCTCATTTCGTTTAAGGTTACACGATGAGGACTGCGAGGAGCCCAAATAGATATTTTCACGTCTGCTGTTCCCAGCACGATTAGTAAGCGGACAATTTTTCATATTCGCTATAACTCACCTCACACTTCCAACACATAATAAACGGGAAAAAAAATCTTTCATCAAGACAACGAAAAGCCCCCAAAAAGTCAAAATTCCATGAAAAAACAAGACACTACAGATGCCCTCCAAAGTCAGAAAGACGAATCTACAAAAAGTCAACTTTTCAGGAGAGCTATTTTGCGTAGTTTGTTCCAGCCGACCTACTAATTAACAACCATATGAGTTGAGATTAAGCAGAAAGGAAGTCTGACCCTTTAAGATAATACTATCAAAATTTTAAAACCAGCCTCGCAGAAATACAGGAGTAAAAGCAATTTCGTTTTTTTGCCTTTCATAATTTTTGAATTAGTCGCTTCATTCAGGTTGGCAAAAAGACGAAACAGGGAGTTTCGTCTTTTTGCCAGACCCAGGATTAGTTCATGAGAAAACGTAAGTGTAAGAAAAATAAAAGCACGTTTTTTTTATTTTAAAATCATCTTTGGATATCGAATTGAGCAACTTAATAGTAATATTTACAACGAGGGAAAAAAATTATATGCAATTAAAAGTGCCATATTATAAAAAAAAACTCAATAGTACGCTTGTCGTTGTTTCTGTATTGGATAAGAAAAATTTCTTCACGTCACCTTAACTGCCCTCAGAATCTGGCATATTTTCCAAAAGGCTTTTATGTTCATGTCACAAACTTAGAAACAATACTTGATTTTTTTTTATCGTTGTTTAGTCCTTTTGGATTAGTAGGCTACGAGGTGATTGTAGTTGGAGACAAAATTTATTCTTTAAGCAGTCAAGGTATTTGTATTGTCCAGGCAGTGAAGTTTTATAGAATGTCTTCTTTTCATATCTTCTAGCCTCAGTTATTATGAAAATGTGGTTTGCTTGGCAATTTAAGAGAGTTTGTATTCTTCGAATCCATTTTCTCAGTTACTAAAGTTCTTCGTAGGTACTGCTTTCACGGTAGTACCGGATTCAGTGATGCAGAATTTATGAAATTCGAAAAGTCGAAGTTTTCTGTCCTTCCTTGCTAACTTTTTCTCTCTATATACACATATATATATATATATATACATGGCGGCACTCAGCTAGGTTTTACAGGGCTGGTCCCTTTTCTTGTCTTTGTAATTTTGATTGTGAACAAGGCACACAAATGTTCTATTGTGCTGAAAATTAAAATTGGTTGCTTGTTATGTATAAACTGTGAAACTGGTTTGTCAGGATACCCCTTGTTGAAAATCTCCTTTCACTCACAAACTGATCGTTCTGTACTTTCTTATATTTAGGGCGAATGTAGTTAATAGATATTTCATCAGAAAATATGGCTAAAAGGATTGTGTTCAGAAGAGTCATTTTTTGTTTTGGATTCCTTAGTTTTCTAGTCATAGTAATATTTGGTACTCATCGCTGATGAAGAGGTAGAATTTCCAAAGAACATTCGCAATGTCCAGTGTCACTTCCTGCTAAATCTTAACTGTTCCAGCGTGACACAGTGTTGGTTTGCTATACGATTAAATAAAAAAGTTTAAGTCTATTTCCCAATTTTTGTTTTGCCGTATATCATGTCATTATTCGTTCGATAAAAAACACTTGACAACCCCTACCCAACTACCTTGAGTAAAAATATTCATGAGCCGCCTCGAATGGTCCCACATTCGCCTATCCCCACATGATTCTCCCGAATCCAACCCCTTCCTCCTCCCTCCCCCCTCCCCCGGTTCGTAAATTCTAACTCATTACACAAACTAATAGGATTAAAGACGGATAGCCGAGGCTCAACAATCGAAATAAATGCAGGTGCAAACCTGTTTACGTTGCCTTTTGGACTGCCTGAGCGGGGAATCAAAGGTCTTGGGTTCGATTCCCCGCTCAGGCAGGCTGACATATAAGTTCAAAAGGCAACGTAAACAGGTTTGCATCTGTATTTATTTAACTAATATGAATGTGGTAGAAATAAGCAATGAGTTGCAGTGCCCTTCCTTCCATATCCTTCCTTAAGTTTGCTTGCTTAACGTCTCGTAAATACAAATAATAGCATACCAAATCGTGTGATACTTCATGAAGTTGCAAGGATAAATATTATCGGGTAAAATAGGAAGTTGCACGCAATATAATCATATAACGCAAAAATAATCGCGTTATTCTAAAACATGGATTGTGGTGGGAATATATTTATATGCTAAAGTAAGTTGTTGTTATCCCTTAAAAAATGTGCCAGGTACTTCATATGCCTTTCTGTTAGGAAGTTCAGAGATATCACTCGGCAAACTGGTTAAAACTCACATTAAAATAAGTTTTCTCTTACCTTTTAAAAGGAAATTCAATTTTTAGTTTTATTTAGCTGTCGTCATGCACACGACGTGCGTTGGACTTAACGAATCTGAATAACCGAAGCGCCTCTGATGTTTAGTGGCTCAAGGAAGAAAGACGAATGTGAACTTTTTATGACGCACAATTTATGGCAAAAAAACGAATATGACATTCGTCTTTCCGGCAACGGACATCAAAGGTGAAAATGGTAGATACGTCTTTCTGCCTGGAGAATTAAGTAAATGAGCATCAGATACGTTTTTCTGCCACCCCTGAAATTCGGTGAAAAATTGAAAATAGCCAAAATACGGGTTAACCATTGTATAGAGCATGGCTTCATTAGTCGTATAAGCCTAAAATGTGCAGATTCGTCTTTTGTTAGATTCGTCTTTTTGCCTTTGGACGGCAGAAGTTCCTCCTGAAACAATTAGGAGAGAAAAAAGACCGCACATTAATGAGGCACTATCCGCGGCTCGAACGGGCGTCGGGTTGGATCAAGATTGCGGCGTCCAGCCAAGGTTGAAAACCAAGCCGGCAGTCGCAGAATAAATGTTCACACACAATCATACATCATACAACGCAGTCTCCCACAGCCACAATCCAGGCATAAGGCGCTCCGAAGAAACCACACAAATGTTTACGGGGCAAGGCCGACCACTTAACCCCAAAACACAAACCCAACATGGAGCTCAGCACTACACGTGAAATGAGCATGTGACCGTTTACGATTTAGGATTTGCAACGCGGAATGACGAGATCGTGTGCGTAAGTAGGAAAGTCTTGGTGCAGCCATTGCTAGCGCCATACGTTGTCACGGTATGCATGCCCTCGGGTCTGAGATCTGTGACAACAATATGCGACCTTGGTTTTGACCATGCTGTGACAATGGCTGTCTGTGTTGTGACGTACACCATACGAATTTTACTACAGCAGTGACCTACAATAAAACCTGGGTTCACGATTATTTAAATAAACAAACCATCTTCTCACTGCATTTTCAGTTCTCTTTTTGATCGTTTAGTGAGTAACACCAAAAAAACCATATCGTCAAAAAGAATGCTCATAATTGCCAATTATAATTAGGTTGAAATAATGCAATTGAAAAGAAAAAATTGCCTGCAATAAAACCAAGAAATAATATAAATAATGAGAATGAAGTAAAACTAAAAAAAAAAAACACGACATTATAAAAAAATCGAAATTGGTAATAGGGTCGCCAAGTTGGTGGGATTAATTAACTAGGAAACAGGCTTTGGTCCTATTGTAGGCGGATCGTATAGAAATTTCTTTTAAATCTTGTTAATTAGTCTCATTTTAATCACTTTGCAATCCTTGCTAATGTTCTTGAAAAACCTAGGTTCAATACGTACTTGGCTACGTTTTAGGTTTTTGCCTTTTGGTGTTTGCTGGTCTTTGTCACATATTAGCCTTTTTATTTTAGATAGACCTAAGCTACGTTTCAAATTAATTTTAAGAGGCTTTCGTTTGATCCCACATTTAGTTTATGTTTAGTATTGTTGTATTCTTCCACCATCACCACCATCTAACACTAAAATGCCACATTAGCTTCCGTGGTTAAGCTGGTAAAAAGCATATCACTGCCAATAAGGCTACATTGTTTATATTTTTTTTAATAATTATAGTATCTTTCCTAGATTTAAGATTTTAAAATTAAAGCATTTAATAGCAAGCCAAACAATCATTAGTAACGATAATGTGTTAGAATAATAAAAAGACTTAAAATATCCGCTACTCCCTATGGGGCCTCCTACGACGATGTTGAAGCACGCACCTCTGGTACGTACTACAACTGTGAACTAATTTTTTAAAAGGTGAAATGATAACAATTGTAGGTCAGACAGTGTTAGCTTGGGTGTGAAGATAGCATTTAAATAATTCCAAAGCTTTCAGAGCTTTTAGTCTTATTTTTTAGCAGCCGTTTTAATTTCGTAAGAGACAACACAGGACTGCCTCCGAGGTAAGGCTTATTCATTCTTGCATCAAGGGATTGAGAGTTCAGTTTGTATTTATTATACGAAGCCATGTTACTGTTCCATATTGCATTATAAACACTTCGTGCGCTGTTTACTTTCGTTTTATACACAGATTGTTTCCTCATGCTGCGACGATTTGAGATTTCACATTTGGGATTCGCGTTGACAGTGTAAACGCCAATTCAGTTGAGGAATTTCTTCAAGCATTGTTTTTCATATGAAACGACTGTGATGCATTGACGAATCCTTATGTTTTTCCCATTTCCCTGTCCTCCTTTAGTGGTTAAAATGCGATAATCAAATGTTATTAGTACGTTGAGTTACGTCCGAAAAGATTGTTAGCTATAAGGAAGCAACGATGATTTATTTTGACGGTTTTTAAAAGTTCACGTGATTATCGTTAGCACGGAGTATGCGTCGTCGGAATTCCGTATCTATTCAGGATTCTAAATATGCAATTGTGAGTGTTAGAAATCAATTCGAAAATTTATAATTTCTTCTATAATAATTAGTCGATTTACGGCAAATTGCAGCTCAGCAATACTATGGGGGGAGGGACGTGTTTCAAGCGATGTACCAAATTTCATTCCAATTCGACCTTTCCTTTGAGCTCCACTCAGACTACAAAAGTGCCACCAAACAACAAACCAACAAACCAACCATCCAACATTTTGCGATTTGGTGTCCGTAATAGGTTACGCTTCGCTCGCTCCACTTCGCCAATAAATTAACCAGTGGGATTTACTTGTCAAATGCGTTGGCCAGTTGATATCACTCCTTTGCAAGGCTGAACCATCCTCACCAGCGACATTTTAACCGTATTTTTAAACATAATTTTAGGTAACTAGAGCAAGTCAAGTAAAAATATTGATCATGAACCTTGAGTGGCGAAAATAAGGATGTTTGCCAATAATATTAAAAGTCATTAACCTAAATTCACAAAACTATCACCCAATCCCTGCATTCACATGGTGCTGGCATGTCGGGATCTAAAGTAAATTTATTCAGTCAAGATTTTACTATGCAATTGTTTTTTTTTTTAATAAGCTGGTACTACACACTATTGTTCAGCAGTAATAGTCCTAGAACTTTCGTCGATAATATGGTTATAGGGTTTTTGCACGAAGTCTGTAATCTGACGTTACTAACGAATGCTAATTATTTTGCAATTATACCCGGAGTGCGTACAACGATGGGTATAGTTCAACTAAAAAAATATGAGTTAGTTTTAGTTTGGTCGCAGGCTGAGTTGAAAAAGTTTTTTAATCGTACAAAAGCTAGAGAGCTGTTTTATTGGAGCACATCTCTATTTAGAATAAAAAGCAAGTGAAGACTTAAGAATTCTTTGTGTTTATCAGAGCATACCACTCTATCATTTCTTAAAATTATTTCTTCCCCATTCTATAATCGAGCGGCCGGAATATAACCGAGGAGTTAGAGTACAATCACGTGGTTGTACCCGTCTAGGTCAATTATATCCCCACTCCTCTACCTTCCGCCATGATAGAGAGCGGCAAACTCACTGTAAATATTGGTAGCATTTAAAGGTACATGCCTCCATGTTGGCTTTCCTGTATGACTCAGTTTTACAACATTAGTTCAAACAAACGTATGTAAATATTGAAAACTAGTATTTTCCTGTGTTTTTCCCATGTAAGAGACAATTTTGCTACATTCACTCAAAACGTATGTAAATGTTGCAAAATCTGTTTACATGCAGGGTGCTCAAAAATAGAAAAGGCGAGTACGTCATTTATTAAGTGGTTGAAAGTCATTCTCTGCGAAAGTCTTAAAGGGCAATTACATCCATTTTGAAATGCATGTTTTAATTTTGGATCACTTACACAATAACTAAACACAAGAATTGCTGTAGGAATACGTTACGTACGTCTGATACAACAATTTAATTACTGCACCGCCAAAACACGATACGGAGACCGCCATTGTTTTGCTGGAAATCACAGAAATGAATGCCGACAGATGGTGCTTATCGATTGGGAGTCGCAGCCGATTGAGATATAGTTTGTTCCACATTATGTTTTCAGAAAACTGACTGGATGACGACTCGTTTCCTTGCACTAAGAGTGCAAAAACATGTGGATATCACACTTGTGGACTCAACAAAGTTACTGTTAGAGTTTACGAATGAGATGTTTACGGACTTTTTGCACTCGTAGTGGAAGAAAACGTGGCGTCATACAGTCAGTTTTCTGAAAACATAACGTGGAACAAAGTATAGCTCTGTTGGCTGTGAGCAGCTCAAGCATCTGACGGCCTTAGCTGGAGCTATCTCAATCGGCGGTAAGTCGAAATCAATAAGCACCGTCTGTCGGCATTAATTTCTGCGCGTTCCAGCAAAACAATGGCGGTCGCCGTGTCGTGTTTTGGTGATGCAGTAATTAAAAATGTTATAACGTATTCCTACCACAATTCTTGTGTTTAGTTATTGTGTAAGTGGTCCAAAAGTAAAACGAAAATGTCAAAATGGATGTAATTGCCCTTTATGGAAGTGCACCTTTAAGGAAGTGATTCGGTTATTAGTAATTTTTTTAATATATTTGTCTGTAGGTAGATTCCATGACGTAACAATCCGTGTCAGCAATAAGGACATCAAGGAAAACCCGAAAAGAACAAAATTTGATGTCGGTGATGAATCCATTTGCGCGAAAGACATTGGATTGAGACAAGTTGTTCCCAAGGGAAAATTTGTCTATGAATGCAAGCCACCATTGAAGGGAAGATTCGTCAGCATGCAGATAACAAATGACTGTGCGTATGGCCGAACAGACTGCAATATTGGAGAAAAATCAACACTCCATATTTTGGCTATGATGGAAGTACACGTACCAGGCCCGGTGGTAAAAGGTGAGATTTTTCTTTCGTGGTATTACTGATTCTGTGTCTGTGTCACACTATGCTGAACAAATTCTGATACTGGAATTCTGATTTAAGTATTTAATTCTAGCTAAATATAACTTGACGATATTAGGTTTGGGACATATTGATATTTTTCATTGGGTCAGTTGGAGCAATAAAAGCATAATAAGACAAACTTTAGGTTATGAAAAACCAATAATTTCGCATATATAACTGTAAATCAGATCATTGTTCTGACCACATGTCTTAAATTGACTTGGTGACTGTTACTTTGGTTAGTTATGCTAACCCTTTCCGCATGTAAGACCTCTCAGTTTTGACTGAAACTTACAACTAATTTTAGCAACGACTGGTAATGTTAAACACCAATCAAAATCTGTACCTCAAGAACTATTTCGTAAGAGGAACCAAGTGACGGTGCAAGCAGCAAGAATAAAACCAGGCGGGTTAACTACTCAATAATATATATAAAAAAAAAACGCATGGAATTTTCGATCCTAAGACTTCAGTTACTTCTTCATACACACTAGAACACAAAAATACACATTTCTCAGTAAAATACTTTACGAACCAGCAAAATAACATCACCAACGCCACACTTACACAATCAGCTGCCAGTAGCGCGAAATTACAGGGTAATGTTCCTAAATTCAATACACGATTTTTAATTGCTCGAGTAGCCCTGCTGCTACATATAATCTGGTAACCATGTTTATTTCTTGGAAAACCGCTGATGTATACTATATGAAGTCTGGTCGGCACCCCAAGTAGGCAAAATGCTTCCCCAGAGCGTTGTAATTGTTGTTGGCCTCGACAGCATCAACACGCTTATTAAGCCTTTTGGTCATAGGGTGTTTACTCTTCCCAATACAGCTGCCCCCACCCCCTTGCATACCATGGGAGGGTTCTTGTACACTATTCCTCTCTGTTAATTGCGTCTGCATTACTGGAGATCAAGCAAATTGTTAAAGAGAGAGAGAGAGAGTTTAAATTCTCTCTAGATGGAAACGTAGTACGTCTTGGAATGTTGTAGGCTACGGAGTGAATCAAGCAGAGTGATTGAGGTACTACCCTGCTTGACCTCTCTGCAAACACTTCCACTCTGCCACTCAAATCTACCAGTCTGCTCGACAACTCAACAAAAAAAAAAAGGAAAAATTGCCCACTTTTTTTTACGAGAGTTAGGGTGGTAGCTCGACCACTCTGCTCGATTCGTTCCGCAGCTGGGGGGTGTAATATGCTTCCATCTAGGTAGAATTTAAACTGTCGCTCTGGCAATTTGCTTGATCTATATTTGTGCGGACGTAATCAGCATAGAGGACAAGTGTGTGCGGTCCCTTGCAAGGTAAGGTCGGTGCGTCTGTATTGGGGATAGTAAGCACCCTTTAACCAAAAGGCTTAATGAGCATGTTGCTGCTGTGGAGGCCAAAGACAACGAAACGCTCTTGGGAGGAATTTTCCTAACTCGGGGCACCGTCCAGACGTCAAATATACATCAGCGGTATTCCAAGAAAAAACTTACTTACCTGATTAAAATTGGAAGCATGGGCTATTTGTGTAAATTAAAATCGTGCACTGAATATAGAAACAAATTATCCTGTAATGGATGAATGATTTTCCCTTTTTATGAGAAACGTAGAAATTTAATTCCCCCGTCCTTCCTGATATGAGCATGCCCATTTTTATTTCACGTTGCTGGTTGTGTAAGTGTGGTTTAGGAATTTTTATTTTGCTGGTTTGCTGGTTTTAGTGAGAATCGTTTATTGTTTGCGTTTTAGTGTTAATGACGAAGAAACTGATGTTCTAGGATCGAAAATGTCATGTGTTTTTAATATATTATCGAGGAGTTACCCCAAATCCACGCCTGGTTTTAACCTGCAGCTATTTAGTAATTTGGATAAACTTATTTTTTGCAATGGTTCAGTTACGATTTCACTCGCGTCACGCCGCCCCCACCCTCCGCCTCCAGGGATAAGACTATCTTAACACATCAGAGAGTAAACTAAAAACCTTGTAAAACATGTTAACCTGGTTTGTCGTTTTGCAGACTTCTTCTTTTCTGCCACACAGAACTTAAAACATATGAATTCTACACAATCCAGCTAACAACTTTCCTTAGGAAACTTTCATGTGGTCAATCTGGCTTTTTACGGCAAGGAGGGGGTTGCTGACCTCAACTTTCCCAAATTCTTTACTAGTGTTAACCCGAGGAATAAATTAAATATGTGAAACGTTGATAAGATCTTTAACTTGTTACGCCGAAACATTTAATGTGTATTTTAAATAGGATTTAACAAGACTTAAATTTAGAATTAAAATCATAGAGGGGCAATATGAATCGGCCAGATGAAGTGAGGATCTAGGCTTGAATTGGTCGCTTTATGGCAAAACGCTATCCCGGTAACAGATCTTCAACGTCTGGATTCCAGGTCTAAAAACGTCTAGAATATTATAGACTGCAACATATAGACTCCCCATGTGCAATAACCGGCCATACTTCCTTTAAGACGTGGTAAAATCCAACTGCTCCTGATGGCACAAGTCCAAGTTTAGGGTGCTTACGCTCATCACAATATGGTGTTGTTCAATTAGTGACATCTCAACAATACTCCCCCTGACAACACGAGTTTAAATCACCTGTAACAAGACACATTCAAAAGATTGGGTAAATAGTTTTGGGTTATACCAGGTTGTGATTTTATTAACTGGTCAGCAATGTTCGACTTCGTGGGCTCATGATGTATTTTTACACGGACCTTCCACTCGTTCATGCGCATGGTGATATACCACGTCTGTATGTTTTGTAAGGTGTTTCTCAATAAAACTGATTGCATGAGCCCTCGCACTGGAAGAGTCGGTAAACAAAGGCACAGGTTTGTATTTTTAGGAGTTCTGACTCCTAATTCAAGTAGCCTTCCAGAGACACTCTTGACATCCTTGGAACATAGCCTTTTACTACGGATTCATGATGGGAAAAGAAAAGGGCCCTCACCAGATTAGATCACCATAGAAAGAATACCACCATAAGTGGTGACTACACCCTTTATGACACGTCGACAGCTAGGCCTTTTAGCCCAAACCTAATTCCCAGTGCAGTGGACCAGGCTGCCACTATGCCATACGTTACAAAGATGTTAAACGAACCCTAAATTTAAATATAGAAAGATACAGAGACAGCAAGTTAACGCCCTTCAGGTTTCGAGCACTTGGTGGCCCTGAAGCTTCCTCTGTTGTCTCATAGACAACGAGGCTAGTGATAATATACATAGTGTGTGTGATCTTGTTGTGAATCTTTACTTTTGTATTAAACAGAATAAACACATTCTTTATTTTTTTACAGCTTGTACCTTACCTCCACCTACTAGCAATGATAGTTTGCACATCGAGTTAGTTGAAAATAATACAAAAGCTGGCTTGTTTCTGTACGGTTGTCAAGAGGGATACGCTACGTTAGAGAATGATACAGCCATTGCTGTTTGCAGAAATGGAGATTGGGACTTGCCATTTGATGAACTAAATTGCACTGGTAAGGCATGTTCGATGTAGAATATCTTCTGATTTTTCAGTTTCACGTTCACATTTTTTTGTCTCAAATTGTTAAATTTACTTACTCTTTATATCAAACGCATATCACCTTTTAATATATGTTTCTATTACCTTAGAAGTGTCGTAAGAAAATTTACATTCGTTGTTTTTTACACAATGCTGGCGCTCGTTGGCATATATATGTGTTGACATAGATATATAGTATGTTGACACAGATATATACTTAACTGGTCTGGTAGACTTACCAAACAATGCTTGATACAGTATTGAGTGCAACCATTCGTTGAATACTGATAGGGCACCGCTCAAACAAGATGCTGAAAAAATCATAATAATAAATAAAGAATTTAAACTTGAAATTGAAACCAGACTTTACCTAGTGATAGAAGTCTATGAATGTCTGCAACTGCTCGGTAGGCGTGGGAACTTGGTCTACCTAACTGGCTTTGTGGTTTCAGAAATCACCTATGGAATTCGGACATTATTGTAGCCACCATCATTCACCATTGTTGAAACTGACAGGATTTATTATTAATTGCTTTTACGCAATTTTGATTCATAAATCTTGCTGCAAACCACCGTCACTTCAGCGTCAGTGTTAACTTCAAATTCAATTTCGTCAAAAATTTATTTGTACAAAGAGAGTGCCTATTTAGCAAACCATTAATTCTAAACAAGCTACAGTATAATGTTAATGAATATCTTCATTAGATTCACCATTATGTTGTTCTTCTTCAACTTAGGGTTGGAATGACTCACTATTTTTTTTAAGTGTCTACGATTTTAGTAAAGTTCCCAGTTTGACTTCAGGGAAGAAACAAACATCACATTTATATTTCTAGCAAATGCCTTGTGGTTCTGGACGTTCTGAGCAAATATAAAAAATGTCGAATAAGAAAAGAAAATTGAAATCTTCTACCTATATCCGCGTCTTAGCCCTCTTGTAACAATACAAGGATGCAGGAACACAACGCTAGCTGCAGCCCTTTAACATCTAATTGTTAGTTCTTCAGTACTCGGGAGTCAATGATAACTACATTTCACAAATTTATTCTTTCTTCACTGCTGAGAAGAATGGGCCTTACGCCATTGCTCGCTGCCAGTGTGATTGTGCAGTTGAAAATTAAGACAGTACCACAACAGATTAAAGACGTAATCAAACGTTACTTTCCAACATGGTGTGTTATTAGTAGACTGTCGGCGGAGCCTGCTTCTGCTTTAGTATTTGTAGGTATAGGTTATATCTTTAAT
>JAHWFP010180123.1:0-10327 GCA_023313725.1 Lithobius niger | reverse complement strand
TTGGGTGGACTGCACCACTGTGATAGGCGGACTAGTTTTAGAAAGTTGGTACTTCCAGTTCTGTTGTTGGGTTTTTTTGGGTAGCTATCGCTGCTTTGCAAGGCAGGTCGATTGTAGCATGTAAAAGAACCTAGGAATTTCCGATGAGATTTATCTCGTAAAATTGTCCCTTTCTCCTTTTGGCACCATGGCTACGGCTGGGAGCGCATCAAAAGCTAAAGCTTCGCAAGGCAGACTAATTTTAGAAATTTGGCCTTTTTATTACTGTTGTCCGTGTTGGGTGGACTGCACTACTCCGGTAGGCGGACCAGTTTTAGAAAGTTGGTACTTCCTGTTTTGTTGTTGGATTTTTGTGGGTTGCTTTTACTGCTTTGCAAGGCAGACAATTTGTCAAGACCAACAATTTTAGACGTGTAGCCAGATGGCACGACTGTCCGTTTCCGGATTTGCTTAACCTTGCCGAAAATGTTGCTGGGGACGATTATATAAGTGTCCTTTAGAAATCTCAAATTTGATATTAGAGCGCTTTGCTATTTTTTTTTCCGTTATTTTTCCAATTGTTGTCAGTTTGTTTTATTACTGGCTAATCCATTATAACTGTCAGGGTGAAAAAAAAAACTGTCGAATTAGTTGCGTGGAAGCGTTTCTCGATTTTGATGTGAAGGCAATGCCATTAAAGATACAATGTTGTATTGTTTTTAATTTTTTTTTTATCGTATGAGTTTGCAATCTCCGTGTGTTCCGTCCTCTTTCATGTCAAGCACGTACGAAGAAAAAGAATTCGTAGAAAGTAGGTAAATGCAAAGCAGTTTTTCGCATTCACTCAACAAGAAGTATAATGACATTCCTCCATAAAAAAATGAAAAAAATAAACGTCAAATACAATCATAAATATGAGGTTTTTTTATTTTTTTATTTTATATTTATTGAGGAAACAGAATATGTAGTTTGCTATTTGATACCTATATTTTATAATTTACTGTGATTTAATTTTTTAAGAATTCCATGATTGTCGTGGTTGTTCCCACAAAGCCAAACCGTGACTACAGAGGGAATGCAAAAGGGTTTCGGCAAAAGAAACTCCATTTGATGCTGCATGGACATACAGATGATGACCTCATCAATTTTTCGAACGGTGCATCCAACACCAGCTAGTTCCTCAAGTCAGTTCCTTTCTTTGATTTATATATATATATATGTATATATATACACACACATTGTTATTAAGTGTGACATTCAGCTTAAAAACTTCGTGGAAAATTCAAATAAAATACTACAAAAGTTAAGTTTATTTATTCTTGACACATCGTGTTTTTTTCATGCTGTGCACTTTTTTGGCTATCCATTCCTACACAACTTTACAGTGCTTGCTTTTCATTTTTCTCGTACTCATACTTGGAATAGAGCAGTGACATTTGCCGCCATATTGGCACCAGATTGGCACCAGTATGGGTTTTGGAGGGCATAACTACAAGGTGCAGGAAAAACAACAAAAGAGAGGATTTCTTAGGCCTAAAATAACGTTGTTTTCTCCAACAACAAAATTCGAGCGATTTAGGTATAAGAAATCACTGTTCACAGCATCGGCTTCAGTATGACGCCCTTCTGTTTCTCTCTGCAGTGCCCCTTGCAGCTAACCCATTAAGGCTCCAGCATAGAGCTACATCCAATAATACTACGTCATGTCACTGCTCCATAGTTCCTTGGGAGGCCTTGTCTGGTAGGAACTATACCAAGATTCCCTATCCAGTTCCCTGACCAGATGAATTCCATCAGGCAGATGGAATGAACTCTGCAACCGCTTTGCCACGATGACCACAATATCTACTAGCCTCTAAGACAAAATATGCAAATCAATGAATTTAACGTATAAAAGATCAATAATCAAGCACAACATTTATTAGATAGAATTTATTTCTCCTTGTATACACAACATATAAGATAAAACACTCATTACAATTCATACTTAAGTCATGCGCTTTTTCCAAAGCGTTAGGTTCACACATTTAGCACAAGTGCCTCTCCAAAAAGGTCACCGTTTTGTTAGTTACAACCGTGGCTTAACCTGCTACAAACATGGACTTAGGTCACGGAGTGTTGTAGTAATTAAGCATAGTTGCACTGAGGGATGGGGTCGAGCAATTCTTCAATGTCCATGTTTACTCAACTTTCAGTTTCAGTTCGAGACCCCTTCGAAGTCCTCTTCGTATCAGAAGCAAGATGGCTATCGTTCGTTATTAGGCATTAATCAGATAAGGTGGACGTCATTTACTTCGGGATCTTTCCAAAATCGGCGTTACTGGCGTCATACAAAGAAGCAGCGGTACCGCAGTCGAACTCGCCACCATGAACGCAGACCAAATGTTGCTGGTCGAAGACTGTTGTGTTACCGCACGCAAAGCTGTAGTGGGCAGTATCGATGACGGCGTTGGCCTCGTTCAGGATGGGAAGGCAGACGTGGAAAACTTGGCATGCGTTGTCTACATCGGCGTAATAACCGTAGTTACGACCAACACAAGAGAAGCCGCCCAATTTGAGACCGTTGATGATTAAGGCAGCGCCGTCTGGGAGAGCGTAGGCGAAGTGGGCCGCTCCGACCTGACGTTTCTGCGGGGGGGAAAAAAACAAAAATAAACCAATAGAATCGTTGCCGTCAGATGCCTTCATCACCATTTTCATTTATCAACTATACAAGAGTTAGGCGCCCCAGCAAAAATTGATCATGGTCAGCCATGGTTAAACACGGGTAGTTTATGGGTAAACATGGGTAAACCATGGGTGGTCCCAATTTACACTTGCTTAAACCTCGTTCAAAACCATGGTCATTAGTTACCATGGTAACAGGACACTTTCACCATGTTTTAATCTTTGGATAACAATGGTTGGTCCCAATTTACCATTGGTTTAACAATGGCAAACCGTGATCATAAACAGTGGTTTAACCTTGGAACATTTTTGCTGGGGCGGCCAAGTCAATAAGTCTAGTGAATAAGAATAAGATTTACATGAGCTCATCAAGGGATTCTATGTCTGTT
Organism: Lithobius niger; assembly: GCA_023313725.1. Taxonomy (NCBI): domain Eukaryota; kingdom Metazoa; phylum Arthropoda; class Chilopoda; order Lithobiomorpha; family Lithobiidae; genus Lithobius; species Lithobius niger. The sequence continues at coordinate 7,292 of JAHWFP010180123.1, read as the reverse complement.
AAACTGTCTCCACGATGGCTTTTGAAGGCATTTACCTGATTAATGTAACAATTTCCACAGACCCGGTAAGCCGATTTAAAGGTGGGTCGCCACCCAACGAAAGTCTGCAGGGTCTAGCGTTATCTAGCGCTGTCTACTTTTCTCTAAACAGCAAAGGCATGCACAAAGAAACATCTTTTAACACAACAAACAAGCCAGGTGTTCCTTAATTAGTGAGTAAAAATGCGGTATACGTCCTCGCGCACCTGAAAACAAGCTGTAAACATTAACGACTGGATGGCGCCGCGGTAGGAAATAAAGACAATACCGTGGCACCATTTAGTGGCAATGATATCGTTAACTTTTACAGCACGCTTCCAGGTGAACGAGGACGTATCATATTGTTTCTCAATAATTAAGGTGGCAAATGGCTTGTTTGTTGTGTTAAAAAATATTGTTTTTGTGCGTTCCGTTGCGTGCTGCCAGCAAACATTAGAGAGAACTGGATGGTGCTATACCACGCGCCATGGCTGCTTGCTGTGACGTGCATATCACGTGACTGGGCTAGTCCAATCAGACGGCCAAACAGCCGTTGTTCTCGTTCGTCATTGGCTAACTCATGGTGACGTCACGGCAAACAGCCATAGCGCATGGTTTAGATGCTGCAGACTTTCATTTGGTGGCGTCCCGCTTTTAAGTTCGTAACTCAATGAAATTGGCAAAGGGCGTTTAAACATTTTGACTCTCAAATATCATGAAAACAACTATACTTACGATATCTGTAATCATTATTTAGGGAAATTAAACCCAAATTAATGTGATATAAAAGACCTAATACAGAAAGGACGCCGAAACGCACGTGCGTCCTGTCTCTTAATTATTGGTTCGAAATAGCTGATACACAAACTCAATCAATACGCCGGCCGAATGAGTTTTCATTACTTTTTATTAATTTGTTAGAGGCGCAGCTCAGCACTTATTGTTTGTACAGATCAGTTTGTTCAATTTTTGAAACAAAAAGGGCTGTAGGGGTGGAGGAGGAACAAATCCCGAAAAATGTCGAGCCATAACGAAGGCCAGCGTTAGATCCCATACGTCCTCAAGGAGCTGGCTATTCTCTCACCTTACCCAGATCAAGTGAGCATGCAATCGAATCGTGATGTACTAATAATTGGACATCCTTTTTTAAAATCAATAGTCTACAGTAGTCTAGTCAACAGTCTACAATAGAATCGTGATGATTAATTGGAGAAATCCTACTTTAAAATAAATTCGAAACGTGAAACATTTTCAGCGTTTTAATTTAGAAGCAAACGAAGAAACACAACGCGCAAACATCGGAAACAGCTATGGGTAACAAGTGTACAGCAATATTAGCAAAAATATTTGTATGGAATGTTAGAAGTGGTGTTTATAGTTTCAAGTTAGGGGTCTCAGTACATTGGATTCCCAATCCAGTGACCTGGGTTCATTTTCCGGCCATAATGACCCGTGAATTTTTTCGTCAATATTGTTGCTCACTTGTCATTCTTAGCTGTTCACAATGTTGGTTCCTTTGTGTTTTTTTTTCATTTACTAATAATATATACAGCTAATTTCGTTTCTTTAATTTAAAGCCAATGTCTCCTAAATGTGTTATAATTTCATCTTGTTTCGACTAGCTTCACTCTCATTCCCAAAGCTGACATTTAATCTTATCGGGTACATAAAAAATCTAAAATATGGTTCTTACCACTGGAGTAGCCATGACGACGGCAAGAGATGCAAGAACTGAAGAAAAAAGAAGAAAAAAATGATTCACTGTACATCCAACATGAATGTACGTACGCTGTTGATTTATAGCTCAAATAACATCATAGATTTCTTACCAATGAATGCGACCTTCATTTTCGAATGTTTTGAGTAAGTTCAAAAAAAGAACCTGCAAGAAGAAGAACATATATTTCAAAATGTGTTACTCTAGTCACGCTAAATTTCCAAATACTGTACGGTAATCACATTTTGTATTGAAACTGGCTGTTTATCTTTTAAAAATGACAGTACTTTACAGCAGGGTTCGCACGGTATTTACCAGGGGTGGTTTATACCAGGTATTTACCAGGTTTTTACCGCCCCGGGATAAACTACTTTTTCCTAGTTTTTCCCAGTTAAAGACAAAAATAGGTGTTTAACATGTGAAATGTAATTATAACAGTTTGAAAAATTAAATAGTGTTAAAAGTGTCTCCAATTTAAAAGATTAGATTCAAAATATGTTTGCTGATGCAATGTGTACGTAGGAAAATGAACATAATTGTGTGTTACGATTACAAAAATTATAATTGAAATGCTAAATGTTCTCATAATAAAAGTTTCTCTGTTGGTTTCACTACATTCTGTTATTGAATTTTCGTTTCAAATAGAATTACTAAGTACTATTATTAGTCTTAATGAGCAGTTAGGCTCTACACTTTAAAAATGTATGTAATGAAAAAATAATTATAAAAAATAACATTTTTCCCACTTAGCTGATATTTACCAGGTTTATGCCGGTATTTTCCAGTTCCCTGTCCAAAACTAGTTTTTCCCGGGAAATTGCCAACCCTGCTTTACAGATTTCTAGCCAAATGGCTTCTGTCTTGAATGACATGCTGAAATTATGTGATGCCTTCGCGATAACGTCAACGTCAGAATCTCGTTAATCTATGTCACCAATCTGTCACAAAGTTAAGTAGAATGTCTTTGAATTTCATAGCCACAAATTTCGGCCTGTCATTTCGAGGATTCACGCTAGTGCGCTCCTACTGTTAGCTGGGGAACTTTATGAACTTTAAAAGGCATACAACCAATTGTCAGAGCATACAAAAAAAAAAACTTAGGAAACTATTTCTGTCATATTAACACGACCATTATATGAGTAATTGGTACACCGATTTTCTAAATATTGTTGCAAACTGTATTACCCGGTTACGGGGAAACTCGGGAACGATATACTTAGCAACATGGTTGTTCTGCACTCTTTACAGGCCATCTAGGTATTTTTCCGTTTTTGTTTTGTTTTGAAGATTTATTTTAAAGTTTTGTTATTGTTATATATAAATGTGCGTTATCTGTTTTTTTAGTTTTTTTTATTTTAACGAAAGCACGCCAAAAATTAATAATGTAAAAAAAAAAAACGAAAATCTACCATGACAAGTAAAAAATATGTAACTTTAAACTCACCTTAAGATGTTGACTGTTGGTCGGATGAGTGGCGTCTGTGGTCCAAACTAATTTCGGGGACTATATATACTGGTTCAGATATAATCACGTGATGTTTAGAGTGACATTACGATTTAGTGGTTTGTCTCCATCTGGTCTGGTTCTCTGAAATATTTTGGAATGTAGTTTACCGTGAATGATTTTCCTGTAAAACCACGGAACTTGTTGAATTTTGTAGTCGGCCAAGATCTAGATTGACGCTGGTCGATTTTTTTTCCTTGCGTCTTATGGCCATGCACGCGTAGCTAACCCGCGTGCTCTTCCTTCCGGTAGGCCAAGGGAACGTCAAGTTTGCAACCGTCATTTAATCAACAGGTGGTCCCTTCGATACGGCGCTCGTTACAGGGAATAGTTGTACATCAGGAGTGTTAAAAGCGCTCCGACACGAAGAGCGTATTAAGGCGCTGTTTGACGAGTAAACAACGGCAAACACCTGAAGGACAACAGCGATAAAAATTTATTAATTTTTACCTATTTTTTTTTCCAGTTGACAGTGCATCCACTACGAAGTTTTTAATCTAGCGAGCCCATATAAACACTATAAAAAGAAACAAAGTTTTAAAACCAATATGAAATTACAAACAAAAACGTCAAGTATGCCGTACAAAAAAGGGTTATATGATTGAAGTTTCACTTTACTTGTTAAAATTTACACGGATAAAATTTATGGTTTTTAATTGAAATAAGCAATAGAAAATAGAGAAAATTGTATTTGTTTTAGTGCTGTTGTTTTTTACGAAACATATATGTAAAAACGTAAAGCACAACAGCACTTAAACCGAAGCAGTTTTCTCAACTGTACATTTGCTTATTTCAATTAAAAACCATCAATTTTTATCCGTGTACATTTTAACAAGTAAAGTTAAACTTCAATCATATAACCTTTTTTTTTTTTATTTTACGGCACACTTGACGTTGTGGTTTGTAATCCGTGTACTTTTTTTTATAAATAGACATAAATCGCTGGAAATAATATTAAGGAAAATTGGAAATAAGCCAACAGCGAAAATCATACACCAGAAATAAGGTAGTTCAGTAAGCCACCTTTATGCACTTACGTTTCGTCGGAGTGGCATGACCCGGATTCGAACCGGCTACCCAGTTCGCCCCCAGATCACTTGCATAGCGCCTTAATCGCTATGGCCACATCCTTTACTGGCATAAAGATAACTCACTGAACCCGTTATTAGGCAGTGATTCACATTCATTGGTGTATGATTTTCGCTGTGGGCTAATTTCCAATTTACCTTTTTTATGGCATGCAGTAATTTACACCAAACACAATTCAGTCTATGCCTTGTGGCTTGAAGTCATTTTTTTTATTTGCATAGGTGTGATCGCGCGCCCGTATGCGGTGATTGTTGCTGTCCATTTCGAAACAATTCAGCTTAGCTCTGAAAGCCTGCATCTATGAAATAAATACGCCGTTCCTTCGTTTCTAGCTGCCAATTACCAAGGCCCGACGCGTGGACACTCCCTTAAATTGGTAGTTGATAAACCACGCTTGGACTGTCGAAAGTATTTTTTCGCTCTTCGGGTGGTGAATCCGTGGAACTCACTGCCGGACGAACTTGTCATGTCCAGGACCATATCAGCTTTTCGTCGGGGCCTTCTCCAGGTGGACCTTTGGTCGGTGGTCTCCTCTCACCGCAAAATTGGCCTTTTTCAACTTTGAGCTTTTAAATTTCCAAAACATAACATTTGAATTTTAATAAATGGGAACGGTGTCAGCGGTCATGCCCTTCCGTCTCCTTGCCGAACTCTTACAATCGGCTAAACAATCTAATTATTATATTATTATTATTATTTATTAATCTTGTACGTAGCGAGCACATATAAACACGATAAAAGAAACAAAATTTTAAAACCAATATGAAATAATCATTTTCTTCCCCAAAACCAACACAACGTTTGTTATTAAAAGTAAAGTAAACTAAAGTAAAAGTAAAACCAATAACGAATAACCCCATTAAAGACACAAATTTAAAGTCCAACCTAAAATAATTAATAAACAAAAAAAGAAAAAATGAAAATACAACAAACTAAACTATGCTCGGTGTAATAGCAAATTTTTTTAAAGCGTCGAACTCACTCACGTTTTAAATATAGTGTGGTAAATTATTAAACAATTTTGGAACATAATGATCGATTAGTCCCTCATCAAATTTGTTTTTTAATTAAATAATTATATCTGGTTTGAATGAACAAAGAGTTAAAAGGTGTAACATCAAGCCGTTAATGATTCAGGCGGTTACTGGTTTGGTTGAATTAGTTTCTCAACTTGTCCAGCCAATAATTCAAAAAAGAAACGCGCTTGCTTTTGGGGGTAGTAAGTTGTACATAATACCTGGCCTATACAGGGTGATCAGTTAAGTTGTGACCCAGCATGATAGCTGAAGTACTACTAAACGATATATTATGACACCCGGGTGATGTAATGAGGCCAAGAGGGGCCATTGATTGGACAAGAAATGGATGACCTTGACAAATGTTATCAAGGTCATTCAGCTGCTAACTTCTTAAATATGCATCACACTCCACGAGTGTAAATTAGGAATATGTAGGGAACAAAGCAAAAAAAAAGGAACGAAAACGGGACCAGACTTGCAGGACCTATGACGTACGTAAAATGGCTACTTTCGACCCCTGAATGGCATTCCATTCGAACACTTTCATGGATCGAAAGTTGCCATTTTACGTACGGTACCTCATACTGTAGGTCGTGCAAATTTATTTCGATTTTTATTCTGTTTTTTTTTTCCATTGGTAATATCTCTTTGTTCCTTACATATTCCTAATTTACACTCATGGTGTGTGATGCATATTTAAGAAGTTAGCAGTTGAATGACCTTGATAACATTTCGCCCAGAATTGACATACACCATCGAAATTCGGTATTTGGGGTTGTGTCGTAACTAGGAAACAGGATTTGGGCCTATTGTAGGCGGCGCGAACAGATCTTTAGTTCAAACTTATATTTAGTTTTTTATTTTAATGATGATACCACATTTGTTAATGCTCCTTAAAAATCTGGGTGCAATAGTCACTCGGCTTCTAAAGCTGGGCTCTTTGTCTTTTGGTGTGACGTATACTACTGCTGTTTGCTGGACTTTTTCTTATTTTAACTTTTTTTTTTTCAAATATAGGCCTATGCTACGTATCAACTTTATTTTCACAAGCTTTCGTTTGCTCTAGCATTTATTTTCTGTTTAGTTATTTGTAGCCTCTTTTTACAGCCGACACTGAAGATGTGGGCGATCGCCACCGACTGAAAACAAAACAGTACGTATATCCACCGCGGTTTGAGCTACCTCTGGCAATAATTCTTACATCGTTTACAAACTGCTGTGCAAAATGTAGTCCGTATATTAAAATCATATATAAAAAAAAACCAGAACTGGTAAAAGCAGTAAAACCAGAACTAGTAGGGACCGCCAAGTTCCGAATGGTTCGGCCCTTCAAAGGAGTGATATAAACACACCAAAACATTCGTCAAGTAAATGGTCAAGTTTTCATTTAACGTCCAAAGTGTTATTAGATGCGATTAACTTGGCGAATGTTTTGGTGTTTTGATGTCACTCCTTTGAAGGGCCCAACCATTCGGAACTTGGCGGTCCCTTTTACCAATTTTGGTTTTGATATGATATCAGTTCTTTTTTTTTTTAATTGTGCTTTAGACTCAACTCAATTAGCCTGCAGATGTGTAATAAAGTGCTACATCAACAATAGCTTGAGGGTCTTTGTTCCAATATTTAAATTTCATATGACTTCATTTGAGAGGCCGAACCATTCTCAACTTGGTGGCCTAGTTACCAGTTGTTGGCTTTATTTAGACATTTTATTTGTATTCCTGAATTGGACATAGACACAATTTCTTTGGTAACGTTCAGTGTTTAGATTCCTGCCTAAATACCGGGTGATGGGGGGGGGGGGGCCGAAGCTACCCTCCACCGCACTACGGGTTTTGCGATATGGTCGTTTCGCCAATTCTCCTATCTTAGTCAATTAATTGCAATGCTTCAGCGATTTAGTTTTCAGTCTCCCAGTTTCAGAAAATAAAAGGTTAATGGGAAT
>JAHWFP010180122.1:63056-77671 GCA_023313725.1 Lithobius niger | reverse complement strand
GGAACGGGTAAGATCTTATTTCTCAACCGCTTTCGCCTTCTCCGTATAGTTGGGCTCAGCATGAGGGAACGGGTAAGATCCTATTTCTCAACCGATTTCACCTTCTCCGCACGACCCGTCATTGTTACCACGCGTTGACTTATTGTTGCATTTGAATTTGCTAACGATAGTTAAGCGGCGTACAAACGTTCTAGTGAAGATATGATGGTGGCAGCATCTGATGTTTTGCACGGTAACCAAACCACTGACAAAACAAGATAAATGCAGCGAATTTGACGATGAACAATTAAAGCAAACATTCATTCATTCATTCATTCATTGCATTTCCTACAACTGTGTTATGTTGTGAGAATTTTAATTCTTGCATTACGAAAGTTTTGTAGTCTTTTTTTTTTTAGGCTGCAGCGCATTTCTGAATTTTAATAATTCTTGAATACGAAAGCTTCGTACTCAGCTTTTTATTTTGGTTGTTGGATGTATTTGATCTGTGTTTAATCATCATTGACAAAATTACGAAAGGAGATTCGTGTTGTTGGCGTTTATGCCGTATTTGTGACAGATGTAAAAAAAAGGAAAGCAGTGCTGAGATATCCTAGCACCGAGATATCCCATTTTTCCTATGACCTTCATGAGACTTCACTAGGGATAATTTAAGTTTATGCCTGTGTTGGGTGGGTGGGTGAGGGTGGGAGGATCGAGTGGTACCCCTGTTCAAAAGTCTCCGCAGCCGTAGCCCAAAAAAAATTCCTTGATTTTTTGGTAAATCGGCCTCCTCTCAGGTCAACTTTCTGTATTCGCCCTTAGTCAGGGCATGGAAATTATTATTTTTTTTTTTAAAAGCTCTTTTCCCAACGGTTCATATAATTATTTTCTTTCACTTTTGTGGAGCCTAGAAATGTCTAAAACATATTGTTTGAAGCCAAGAAAGGTCTTAGAATATCTAAAAATCCGTCAGCTTCCGGGGCCCCGGACCCCACTTGGGGAGCTTACAGCGCTCCCCCAGCTCCCCTAGCTGGAGTGGGTGAGACGGCAAATTTAAACAAATTTTGAATGAAAAGTCGTTAATTTTGCCTCTCTGCCCCTCCAACAAAATGCCCGTCGCTACGCCCCTGTCCTTAGGTAAAAAAATAATTTTGTGGGTAGGGTGTGATAGTGATTTTGAATGCTGCACCCTACTTACCACGTGAACACAATAAATTATTCTGTACTGTGAGGATAACGCCTACGACTATATCGCTTGCAAACAGATTAGCAGCTGCCTTAGTTTCTAATCCGTACCAATGAACATGACCACAAATAGTTAAAGTTAGTACACTTCCGTACTGCAGTGGCGCACCCAGAAATTTTGTTTGGGGGGAGGAGGGAAGCGATGGGGGTAAAAAAAAAAAAAAATTCATAACGGTTTCGAGAATTAAACTAAAGGATGTAAGGAGGGGGAGGTTGCTTTAAATCCCTCTTCAGCTCTATTAATAGCTCATTTTCAGCAGTTTTGTGCCTCTCAAACGTTTAAAAAGCCAACTTTTAGATTTGTATTCAGTTCAATAAATGCGTTATTTATCTATTTTTGCCAAATATTACTCTTAACGTTTGGTTTTGGGAGTGGGTACTATTCCTCCCCCTTCCCCCCCCCTCACCCCCCCTCCCCCCCAAAAAGTACGACAGTGGAATACTGTCTTGAAAGGATGTCACTTTAAAAGTTGCAGATTTTGAATTTCTCAGTCTGCCGGGAAGGAGTTTTCGTTTTTGCAACTCAATTTTTCCACTCCGTTTGCAACTTAACAGCCCGTGTTGGGTGAGCCATATTCTGGCTGAATAATTTCCGCTTGCTGGTTTGGTTTTCTTCCCCCAAGTTTTTTTTTTTCTAACTTATGTTTAATACACGTTTGTGTTGTTTTCCTTGAAAAAGGTACCCTTGAACCTTGCTACCATTTAATTTAAAATAAGACGGTCATTTACGTAATGTGATGCCATCTGCTTAATGCGAACTAACTTACATCTTCTTAAAGGAGACATGAATAAAGTTATCATCCGCTGGCCGCCATCATCATCATCGTCGTCTAGGCGCTCGCTGGTAGCTATAAGTTAGCCTAAGATTTCAATAAGACTCATTAGTGAAGTCACGAAATTGCGTGACATAGACATAGTTGCGCAAATATTTAAATACCTAGCTTGCTGATTGGTTTACAAAACAAAAACCTTGGCTTATGGATTGGTTCTTCAAAAACCAAACTCACTGGTTAGTATACAGGAAAGAGAAGCGCCTTCTTTCGCCCAAAAAAACTTATCTGATTGGATTATCCCCTATAAAGAATGAAAAAAAACTTTAAAAACCTAGACTTAAAGGCGCCTTTCACCTTTTCAACTCGCTATAGATGCAACACCGTAGAATCTTCCAGCAATACACTATTCGCAGCATGCCACGATTTTCATAACTACAACGAGATTTCGTGACCCATTACGGCCTATTGGATGACGGAGAATCTGGATCGAGGATGCTGTGTTTAGAATATGGGCAATGCTATCGAAATGGTGAACAGGTGCCTTTAATGTAATTCCCCCAGAAAAAAACGTGGAAGAAAAAAGTTTGATCCATCCGAAAAGCTTGGAAAAAGATCGCACCTGAGGAACGAGTTTGTTCCCGTAAGAACAAAGAGGGTATTAGACTGAAAATATAAAGAAGGAACAATAACGTTGAGGGGCTTAAAGATAAATAAGCTTATGCTAGTCCCTAAGAGCAACGCCACAGTGACGCCCCCCTTATCTGGTGATGAGCGCTAAGTCCTTTATTCAGGGGTATCTTAGCAATGACACAGAGGATTGCATTAAGACTAAACAAGGGTTAGAAGCTAAGTTAGGCTTAACCCGGCTCAAACAGGCAGAAGAGATCTTGAGCATCCTAACAAGGCTTAAACGAGTAACAAGGCTTAAGAATAACACTAAAAAGGCTTAGAGTAAGAAAGAATACCAGAAGAGTCACCAGTAGGTACCTTGCCAATTAGAGTTGGCTACCCCCAATCTGATTTTTATTCGGTGGATTTCTGCTTTTATGCCTACTGGCTGCTTAGGAAATAACAAACACAGTACAACAGACAAACGGTTAAATTAGGTGTTCCGGAACGTCGTTCTGGAACGGCATTCTGGTTGATTTTACTGAAGTGTTTCTGTGGTGGTGATCGGTAGGGAAGAGTTGTGATACCAGAGGAATGCTTATGCGTGGTTGGTTTACCCTAAAAACAGTTGTAGATCAAAACTAAAGTGTAATTTAACGTTAAAATAACGTTTTGTTAAGTTTACATTGGACATTTCACAAGTAGACAAACAATGCTGAAATTAACACAAACCAATTGCGAATTAACAACCATACAAAATGGCTGCCACCAAGTTTCGAGACCGAGCCGAGATAACTAGAGCTTAAATCCATCAGGTGGCTCAATTTTGAAAAGTGCGTTGCGAATGGTCATGAAAAGACAGCCTTTCCTTGGAATTAATCGAGTTAATTTAGCTGTAACCCAATAAAAAAAAAATTGTTTATCTTCAGACAGTGATAAAACTTATTTTTTTGAATAAAATTTCTTTTTCTATTGCACTTTAGTATTCAACTTATTCAATGGATGTAAAGAATCCTCAACTTCAGTAAAAAAGCTATTTTTTTAAACTTTTAATTCGCCCAGATATAACAGCTCAGCTTCTTTCCATATTAGAAATTAAGAGACCATCATTATTTATCGCCGGGCGGGGAAGAAAATTCGGGAGGGGTTCATGAATTGTTTGGACCCTCTCGAGAGGGGGTCATAAACTTTTCATGTCTTGTCAAGAAGGGGGGTGACAAAAAAGGAAAAGAAATTTTTGGACCTAAGAATAGTACTTTCAGCATCAAAATTTCTAAAAATGCATCAGTTTGGGGGGGGGGGAGAGCAAGCCCCACAAGACCCCCACAATGTGAGTGTTTACGAGATTTTGAATCTATTAATGCCTATACTACAAATATAGTTTTTTCAATAAACTTTGTAGAAAAGGTTATTCCCCAGATTTCTTGGCTTTTTGTGTGTTTCAGGTGCTGACTAGGTTACGGATGTGGGCATACAAACAAACCGTGCATTAATCATACTTATTGTATGAAATTTGACGCAGTAAGGAACATCGCCGTTTTATAGAACATTTTTAACCCAACGTGTCTTTTCGTTAAAAACGAGGGGCGTTTGCCTTCTAATGGTAACTTATCGGTGTGGAGTGCTACTTACTTAATTTGGTTACAGCACTAATCTTGGCTACAGGAAATCACACTCTCAAAAGGCATACGAAAAGCGCATTTGGTATGAGGGGGGGGGGGAGGAAGGAGCGTACTAGTTTTGAACCTTGAGTGGTGGGGGGGGTCAAGCTCAAAAGGGGTTCTCAAAGGGGGGGCCAGCCAAAATTTGGTGGTCACATTTTCATTTCCTCCGCATTCCTCCGCATTCCCTCCCCTCCCCCCGACCATAAATAATAACCAGACCCTAAGCACCGACGAGAGATAGAATTTCGACCATGTTTGCTGGTTAGGTGATACCAAAAGCTAACAAATCCATACTAGTCCATGGCGGATCCATACTAGCCCATGGGCCTGCCAAGAATTTGGGATAATTTGGGGGTAGTAATTTTCCTTTACACCACAGTTGTATGGATGCCTCAGGAACATAAAAAAGTATGATTGCCATCTCAAAGTGGTAGCTTTTAAAAATGGCGGCCATTTCAAGATGGCCACCATCAGCAATCAGAAAATTAGCAATATCTTTAGTTTTAATAGGACTTTTTAACTTCTTTTTTAATTTCTTTTCCCATGACTTTTTTCATAGTTGTTACAGTTCGCAAGGAAAATTTGATTGAATCAAATTTTCTAGTCTCACCATGCAGTTATGTCGAAATATCTTTGAACGTAATAACTTTACACGAAAAGTTTTGAAATACAAGTTGGGAAATCGTTTATCGGATTAAAAATTCAGTAAGTACAAAAGTTTGTAGTTACGAAGGTACATGGCGTCGGATACTGCTCGGGAGAGCTGCTCTGCCTGCCAGCCTAGTTTTAGTCAGCCAAGATTCTGGTACAATTTTGGGTTACTAACTTTTTTTTAGTAAGGATGACTAACGACCGTTATTGCCTTCTGAAAGTGGTATGTTGATAACAAAAATTGCTGCCAATCCAAGATGGCGGATGGCGACTTTTAAAAAATGGCAGCTTTGGAAGCAAAGCTACGATTTCGCTTTTTTTTTTCTAATGCAGCCCAGAATTAGACAAATTAAATAGTTAAAAAGTTCAATGATAAATAAAATTTTATAGTTTTTAAAAGCACTTCACAAACTTAGATGAACCGTTGTTACAAAAGGTAAGACTATAATTTATACACCTTATGAGCCCTGATCCCAAAGCCCTGTGTAACCAACAGTACAATAAGTAACATCTAACAATCACTTTAAACCTGCTGTGCACAGTCATTGCTACGTTGCAAAGTGACCGGCAACAATAAGACCTCTGTAATCAGTGAAACAAAGAATCAAAGAAATATCATATTATTAGCCAGAGAAAAAGAATTGTTTAAAAGATGCATAAACCCCTGCCATAGGGCTTTAGGGCTTCGGGCAGATGACCAGGAGTGGTTAACGCTCGTTAAACCCCTTTAACCCCTGCCAGACCGGATGACCAGAAGCCGTTAACGCTCGCTAAAACCCATTGAACGTCTGGCATAAACCGGTGGACGATTTAAATTAATGGATTAGAGAAGCTCGGTGAAATATTCAAAATGCGCAAAAATGCAGAAATGAGATACACTGCCTTCGGCTTAGCCAGCGATAAATAATTGTTTAAACGATCCTTGAGGATACTAATTATTCGACCAAAGCAAACGAAAATCAACTTTTACTAGCCAGTGAGCACAAACACACAAACGGGATACACGCCTTCAGTGACAAACACATGAGACAGCAAATCATCGCCATATTGCAAACAGGGCATCAAATGCCATCCATGCGCTCAAGATCATATTGGTTCTTTTATGAAACAGCCAGCGCAGCTGGGGTGGCAATTCTAGTTCCATAGTATAGTATTCCGACAAAAGTTACTCATCGTCATCACTTTCAACACTGTCATAATAGTTTAAATCATCTTCTACCTACCAATTCTTCAGACGCACTCATGTTATCACACTTTGCCAGTTTACACGCCTCAGTACAATCAACTGATTTACCATACAAGTCCATGTTGGCATGCACAATATCGAACAAGAACAACTCAAAAGTTCCAACACTGCTTCAGGTGCTGGTGCTCTTGTCATCCATCCGATGCAAAGCTGCCACCTTTGTCGCATCCAGCCATTATCTGCTGGTTCTGGAACTTCAGATTAATTTTCCAGACATGTTTTCCAAATAGTTGTTTTTGAGTTTGCTTGAAGAGAATGTCGACGAAGGCAGTCCCCACATGGGGAAAGGTAAGCTCAAAACACTGAAATTGCTACAGACTAATAAGGAGTACGTTATTTTAAATGGTCCAACTGTTTATGCCAGCGGTTTATGCATCTTTTAAACGATTCTTTTTCGCTGGCTAATAATATGATATTTCTTTGATTCTTTGTTTCACTGTTTACAGAGGCTTTATTGTTGCTGGTCACTTTGCAACGTAGCAATGACTGTGCACAGCAGGTTTAAAGTGATTGTTACTTGTTACTTATTGTACTGTTGGTTACACGGGGCTTTGGGATCAGGGCTCATAAGGTGTATACATTATAGTCTTACCTTTTGTAACAACGTTTCATGTAAGTTCGTGAAGTGCTTTTAAAAACTATAAAATTTTTATTTATCATTGAACTTTTTCACTATTTAATTTGTCTAATTCTTGGCTGCATTAGAAAAATAAAAGAATGCGAAATCGTAGCTTTGCTTCCATAGCAGCCATTTATGAAAAGTCGACATCCGCCATCTTGAATTGGCAGCAATTTTTGTTATCAACATACCACTTTCAGAAGGCAATAACGGTCTTTAGTCATCCTTACTAAAGAAAAGTTAGTAACCCAAAATTGTACCAAAATCTTGGCTGACTGAAACTAGGCTGACAGGCAGAGCAGCTTGCCCGAGCAGTATCCACGCCACGTACTTTCACAACTTCAAACTTTTGTACTTACTGTATTTTTAATCCGATAAACGATTTCTTAACACTAAATTAAAGACAGTTGAATTCTCTGCAACTTGTATTTCCAAACATTTCATGTAAAGTTATTACGTTTAAAGATATTTTGACATAACTGCATGGTGAGACTAGAAAATTTTATTCAATCACGTTTTCCTCGCCAACTGTTGCAATTATGAAAAAAGTCATGGGAAAAGAAATTATCGGCCAAGAAATAAGCTTTAACTGAAAAAAAATAAGTTAGAAAGTCCTATTAGAACCAGAGATATTGCTAATTTTCTGATTGCTGATGGTGGCCATCTTGAAATGGCCGCCATTTTTAAAAGCTACCACTTTGAGATGGCAATCATACTTTTTTATGTTCCTGAGGCATCCATACAACTGTGGTGTAAAGGAAAATTACTACCCCCAAATTATCCCAAATTCATGCTTTTAGCCACTTGGCCCATGGACTACACATAGGAGTTAGGTGTATCGGTGTTGCAAGTAGTTTCTGGTTTTCAGACGTAACCAAGTCTTCGTTTTCTGGGTGAACGTTTGAACCAGATAGAACCACTTAAAACCAGACTCTATTACTAGCGTAAGTTAAAGAAATGCACAGTCAACAGTTTACCTGCGGTTCAAGTCATAAATTTTGTGTATCGGAATTATTTAGGAATAATTTACATTCGTTTTGAGTTCACTTTGTATATCAGTATTAAGAAATAGACTGTTTTTTAGTTGTAATTACTAGTGCAGATGTATTGAACTGCAATACTCCACCTAGGAACAGCTTGCTGCCGAAAACAGGCTATAAATTGATATGTGCATTGTGTCCCACATAATGTTATTTGCCCCAAAATGGCGTCCTGTGTTTCGTCGGAGCCTTCGTGCAGGATTTCCCTCTCCTGTGGTGTACGCCTTTTTTCCCCAGCCAATCAGAGAGCTAGAATGGGTAAAGCGATGTAGTACAAACGGGATCGGGATACACTAGTCTTATTTCACTTTAACGCTCTTATGAGAGTGTAAGAAAGTGTTCTATCTAATGCGCAGGCACTTTAAACTTGCGATGCATGACGCTTATCATTGCTGCCTTGCAAAGCGGTCAGCAACAATAAGACAAAATAAAACACTAATGAAGCATTGTCAGCGATTTACTTTCAGACTAAATATGACAAAGCCAGCTTGAACATGAACATGAACACTGATCATTGATCTTTAGAAATGGAGCTATTTAGAATGGAGGTCGGGGTTCATTAGCGTTGGGGGAATTTGAGTCACAAGATGCGATGATTAAGCGAGCGAAGCGAACGAAAATCATGGTTTGTTAACCAGTACTGACAAAATTGATTGGTCGGGTTTCTGTTGCGCATCCAACACCAGCCGTCCGCATACTTTCTGCCTCCCTCAGACAAAAAATAATAATAAAGCCAGCATGAACAAAACATGGAAGAATATAACAGTGGTACCTATCCCCCCCTGGTCCAGTGAGGAGTTACCCCCCTAACTAATATCAAATGCCTCCCCCCCCTTCCCCCGGTTTAAAAATGGTACTTCAATATTTCCGACTTGGACTAGTGGTTGGGTTGTCACCCCCCCCCCCCTCCACGCACACACAATTTCGGCCATGTTGTTTTCGTACGTTTTATTTCTATCCCGTCATAAAGGACCGGTCATGGAGACCCTGAAAAAAATTTTGACCATCCCGCTCAAGGTCCGAAAATGATGTGACCCCCCCCCCCCCCCCTCCCCAACAAAAATGCCTTTTTCGTATATACTCATGGAGTCTGTCTGCAGATGATTCCTATAACCAAGATTAGTGCTGTAGCCAAACTAAGAAAGTAGCTCTCCACATCGACAGTTACCATTAGTTGTAAGGAAACATGTCTCGTTTCTAACGAAAAGACATGTTGGATTAAAAATGTTCTATAAAATGTTCCTGACGCCCATATTTTGTCAAGATTCATACAATAAGTATGAACACACTGTTTATTGTAGGCCGAAGAAGCCAAGAAATCAAGTGCCAAGGCGATTCTATAAAGTTTTTCTAAAAACTATTGCAGAAAAGGTAGTAATAGCTTCAAAACCTTGTAATACTAAGATCATGGGGGGTATGGGTGGCTTGCTACCCAAAGGCTGAGGCATTTTTAGAAATTTTGGCTGCTGAAAGTGCCATTTTTGAGGTCCAAAAATGACTTTTTCTTCTAGTTGGACAGTGTGTTTTTGACCCCCCCCCTTGATGGGACCTGAAAATTTATGACCCAGCCTCGAGAGGGTCCGAATACTTCACGACCGCCCACCCCCGCAATTGTCCTCCGCCCCCCCTCCCCCCTCGGCGATAAATAATGACCGGTCCCTAACAGCCAGGTGCAGCAACAGCATGTACTCTTCTGTTTCATTTTCAATAGATATTCATCCATGCATAAAATTATAAACTAAAACAAATTTGTTTATGCGTTTTCCTGGATTTATGTGTTGTGTTGACTGTTGACGGGTCATATTGTGTTGTGGTGATTGGTGGTGTGGTGTGTTGTTACATAATAAATATATCGATATTTTCCACCACCCCCCCCCCCCCAAAAAAATGTCAGTGAGGAGTTGCTCCTCACTGACCACCCCCTTTTTTTTTTCCTCTGGGCACCTTTGGAATATAATTGAATTGGCCATGGGTAAAAGGGCTACTTAGAAAGGAGAGACCATTAGCGTTGAATGAAGAATGAGTCACAGGATGCACTGATTGAGTGAGGGAAACGAACGAAAGTCAGCGTCGTAAGACTGAAGTCATGAGTGTTCACTAAGCACAGCCAAACGAAACGGTTCACAGAGAAACTTAAAGGGCAATTACATCCATTTTGACATGCATGTTTTACTTTTGGATCACTTACACAATAACTAAACACAAGAATTGCGGTAAGAATACGTTACGTACGTCCGATATAACGATTTAATTACTGCATCACCAAAACACGACACGGAGGTCGCCATTGTTTTGCTGGAACGCGCAGAAATTAATGCCGACAGACGGATCTCTTCGATTTAGACTCGCTTCCATTTGAGATAGTTGTATTGACTGTGAGGAGCTCAAGCGTCTGACCGAGTCGAAATCGAAAAGTGACATCTGTCGGCATTAATTTCTGAGCGTTTCAGCAGGGACGTAAAGGTTTGGGTTTACCAAAAGGTTTACCCAAACCTTTACGTCCCTGGTTCCAGCAAAACAATGGCGATCTCCGTGTCGTGTTTTGGTGATGCAGTAATTAAATTGTTATATCGGACGTAAGTAACGTATTCTTACCGCAATTCTTGTGTTTATTTATTGTGTAAGTGATCCAAAAGTCAAACATGCATGTCAAAATGGATGTAATTGCCCTTTAAGTTGACCCTTCTAAGCATAACCAAACAACAAGGATTTCAAAGAAGCTTAATTTGATGCTGCATTGACACAGAAAAGATACACCTGACCACACCATTTATTAAAACTGTGCATCCAACATCACCCGTGCGTAGAACCTGAGGCGTAACTTCAAAATTGGGGCCCAGAGGCGGCAGTGAAGTGAAGGCCCCCTCTCTCCCGCTTCACACAAAAAATTCAGTTATCGCCACACAAGGTGAGAGCCCAGTGGAGGGGTCCCTTTTACTAAAAGAATAAATGCAGTTTTGCCATACAAGGGGGTAGGAGCCCAACAGAGCCCCCGCCCCCCTTCATAAAAAAATGGTTTTGCAAAACAAGGCGAGAGCCCAGTGGAGGCCGCCTTCCTTCATACAAAATTGCAGTTTTTGCCACACAAGGCAAGAGCTCAGTGGAGGCCACCACCCCGCCTCCTTCATAAAAAGTCCATTTTTTGCCACCACACAAGCCGAGAGCCCCGTGGAGTCCTTCATTAAAAAAATTGCGTTTTTTTTGCCACATAAGGCGAGATCCCAGTGGAGCCCCACCCCCTTCCTCCCTTACAAAAATTAAACAATTAAGTTTTGACAACACAAGACACAACTTTTTTTCACGAAACTATAGCAATAGCTGACTTTCTAATATTTTCCGGTTGAAACAAATTTTAAATTGGGGCCAGTGAGTAAGACTCCCATAGTCGATGGGCCCGGAGGCGGCTGCCTCCTCTGCCTCATTGAAGTTATGCCACTACGTAGAACGGGCTTCAGTAAGTAAGGGGCCTCCAAAGAAGTAACATTATTAGCCAGCGGAAAATTGCTCCATGCAACGATGCCTGAGGACGCCGATTTTTAAAACTGTTTATCATGTCATTTGAGTCACAGGATGCGCTGATTGAGAGAGCGAAGCAAACGAAAATCACCGTTTGCCAGCCACTGTGGGTAAAAAAGACATGGACATACACAACACATGAGTAACCAGAGCGTACCAGTGCTGCAAACGGTGCATCCAACACCAGCCATGCGTAGCACGGGCTTCCTCTAGTAGCGACAGAAGATAGGACCGTGTCCCCTCACGACGAGGAGGTAAACTTTGTCGCGATGTCCCTTTCTGGTAAAGCGGAGAATAAACATGAACACGAATCCTACATACACGAAGTTGTGGGGTGACGGTTGTCATGCGTAAATTTCCAGCATGTCTTGTATCCTAATGCGACGTAAGAAACTACTATGTACGCTATTGTATTAAACGCAACCCCCTTGTAGCCAGTGCTCGCAAAAGCCACATGAGTCGAATGTGCATTAAAGCAACATACCGCTTGCCTTATAATCTTCCGCCTGCCTTATAACAGCTACGCGTCGATCACATCCGCGCCATTATCATAGCCAAGGTCAACTGAGACAGTAGCTTCGTTCCTCTCAGTGAAAAACGTAGCTACTATCTCAGTTGGCATTGTGCCTAATAGACGACCCAGAGTGAACGCATTAATTGTGTCATCACAAACCAGAATGATTTGTGATTTTCGTATTTTAAAATCACAGTTTATAATTTGCTAGGCTAGTGTTTTATAATTTTGTTTCGGCGATCTATTGGAATAATTAATTTTAATTTTTACAGCATTAGTCTTTTTAAATTTTTGATCTCATGGTAATTATTAGAAAATTAGTACATGTACACACAGAGATGAAACGTCATGATTATTGTTAAGTGCGCAATACATCATATACTGCGGGACGCAGTAACTAAAGTTAACAATTATTCAACAGAAAATCTCCTACACGCAACATTTTAAAACGGATTTTTAGCAAGGGAAAGACTAACGGTAAGTAAATAGACCTTTGGGGCCGTACTTGATGTGGAAGATCGAGAAAAATGGCGCTGGTGGGGGGGGGGGGGTATATCCCTAAAGTTAAGCTTGACGTTGGATGAAAGACCATTCGTCATTCAAGACAAGCAGCATACAACACACGACCAGACACGCTATAACCATTTCTGGAACACCTGGTTCCAACGACGAGTCAAAATAAGAGAACAAAGTCTCAACCAAATGCGACTGGTGTTGACTCGCCTTGAAATCCCTTGCGACATCAAGGAGACATCAACTGAAAAAGATCACTCCAAAGACTTATAGTTATCTTGTCCGCAGTGTGGTCGGTGGTGTTTTGCCTAACAACTAACTATATGTACGTTATTTAGGAAAACGAATGTTTTACGTCTCCAATACTCACCCTACAATTTGAGTACTGTTCTTTGATATTTATGTTAGGAAAGAGAGAAAAAGTTACAGGTGCCTGTAAATCAGGCCGATTTTCATCGCATATAAAACAAAAAGAAAGATGGTACTTACCGATGATGAGAACGCCATGCATGAAGAGGAGTCCATAATGATCGGTAGGCGCGAGGAAGGAAAGACAGAAGCAGGTATTGGCCAATTGGAAGAGGATGTGCTGGGGCTCGCGCCACTGAGCGCACGAGATCACCGACCCGATGAACGAGTCGTTGAGTGCCGAATTGAAAGTCGCCGTCGTGAGATGCGAACGATGGACTTACGGGTTAGAGTCAAACTCCTGGCTGGACGAACATTTTGGAACTTCCGTAATCTGCAAAGATATGGCAATGTTAAGCCTTTAATAAACAATACATCACAAGGTAAGTGTTAACAAAGCAAGCACAGCAGAACTTAATAATTAGCCATGTGAGAATAAAAGACACACTAATGCTGAGACTTGAATCAAGGACATACCGCCTATATTATCCACGATCTCTGGCAGAGCAGTTGGTAGAGCTCACGGCTAGTCCTGGTTTTAAATCCCAGTCAATGCTGTTATACTGTATGTTCTCAGATTAGCGTAGCTTGATTTGAAGCCAGTTTTTAATTCTTTCTGATTCGCTAAAACAAAAACCTCTATTCTGCCAGTTGTGTGTGGGACTTTTAATATGGACGTCACTTTAAGGCTGTTCAGAAAATGGGGCCCAAAAATTAATAAAGACAACTAAATCAAATACATTTAACTGCATGGTTAACTCATGGCCAAGAATTCTAACGGTCAAGCCAAGGGACCCCTTGGGAAGTTTTCGTCCAAAGCACAGCAGTTTTTAGCATAGAAAATGCACGTTTTTTTATTTTTTTTTATTAATTAACAGCAACCAATGGACCTACTGTTTTTCTTTAAGTGATTATAGGGCTAGAAATTAGTTTGTATTGTTTGATTATAGTTTAGTTACTGAAGGTCTAAGAACCTTTCTTGCAGATACATTTGACAATGCTCAAAACACTCAGTGCTAATTGGGCAGTTTCAGTAACCGAAGAGAATGAAAGCAGAGTCTAGCGAGGTCATAGAAAAAAGTTCTGCAGACTTACACAGTTTCGTTGATGGGATTTCCGCCCAACAGCATGTAGTCTATCAGCTTACAAAAAAATATTATTGTGGGCAGAGTAACATTTCTTCCGTATGGTGCTAAAGTATCTAAAAAAAATATCAGTATTGAAACTAGCCTAAATGGAATCAGACTTGTTCTCCCATACCAAAGAAAAACTTTGGATAACCCCATAGACATTTCAGAAGCAGATCGTGCTTTCCAACTATGTCTTTGCCCAGCTTAATTTTGCATAATATCAGCCCTCATCATCCCCAATTTATTAAAGATTGCTGTTCGAATTTCAGAGATGAAATGGGTCACAGGTCACCGGGTCACCATGGGTCACTTAATCACTATTTTCGTGTAGGTCACTCGGTGGTAGATCAATATGCTAGATCCATATTTTTGGCCACAGACACCAATGACCTGGAACGACCCTGGGACCCGTAGTGACTAGGATTGACCCATTGACCCAGACTGAGTCTACCTTTCTAAGAGCATAAATTAAAGAAAATAACAACCTACGTTTTATTCGTATTAGATTGACCATAACCTTTTAAACCGAGAAACACAATGGAGCCAACATTGGGAACAGCTAAGAATGACAAGTGAGCAGCAATTATGACGAAAAATGTCATATGCCTTCATGAGTCTGGGGTTTGAAACCGGGTCTTTGTCTTGGGCACCCAAGGCACTAGACTGCTACGCTAACTCAACAATGTCATAACAGCTGCTAACTTG
>JAHWFP010180122.1:35711-58056 GCA_023313725.1 Lithobius niger | reverse complement strand
AAGCCATTGTTGCTTAAAATCTTTGGTTGCAACTTGGAAAAGAAACGAAATTTAAATTCGGCCGTGGCGAATTTCAAAACCCTCCCACGCATTTGTCCTGACCCCTACAACCCCCAAACCAACAAAAGGACCATCCTCAGATCACTATGCATCCGTGTGCAAAAGTTCAGGTAGCTAGGCCTTCTCAATTTTGCGCTAGCCATGAGCAAAAAGTCTATGGGATTTAACATGGGAAAAATCTTATTAACATAAAAACAACGTTATTGACGCGTCTTTTTCTCTATGATTGGTGGACACTCATCCTTTAAATTTCAGTTTTTCTGAATCTCTGACCCTTCCCCTTACATTTTCCACAATTTGAAACATTTCTGTTACATTGGGATTTATCCTCAACATGCCAAAACATGCTTTCAATTGCTTACAATTAACAGACACATGTCTGCTAGTGAGCCGCCTTTTTATCATTAACAATCAATTTTTAACAATCGGATGTCTACAATGGGATGATCTACTGTTACTTGGCGGCACCACACTAGCGTGTGTCTAGATCCTCAACATGCCAAAATATGCTTTCAGTTGCTTACAGTTAACAGACACATGTCTGCTAGTGAGGCCGCCTTTTTATCATTAAAAAGGGTTTAAAGGGTTTAACGAGCGTTAACCACTCCTGGTCATTAACAATCAATTTTTTAACAATCAGATGTCTACAATGGGATGACCTACTGTTACTTGTTACTGTTACTGTTTCGTTAACACCTCGTTTAGCCGGGCTGCGTCGGGCAGATGACCGGGTGCGGTCAACGCTCGCTAAAACCCTTTGATCCTTTTTGTTTAGCCAATTACTGTCGAATGACCTAGCTGTCGACGTGCCATTAAGCCTCAATCCCCCCCCCCCCCAATTGTTTGTTCATGGCAGAAGGTCTGGACTTCACCCACCCCCTGGTGTCAGTTTGTTGTATATTACTGAACTTGAAAGGTACATTCCTCTCAACGCCATTTTTCTCGATCCTATCAAGTACGACCCCCAAAGGTGTATTTACTTCTCGTTAGTCAATCCTCTGCTAAAAATCCGTTTTACACTAAAATGTGGTGTATAGGAGGAGATTTCTGCGGAATATTGGGAACTAATTTAATAGCATCCTGATAATATTTACCTTGCAATAACCGTGCCGTTTTATCTGAATGTGTGCATGTACTAAGTTTTAATCTTTTGCTAATAATTACCGTGAAATCAAAAATTACCGTGCGGGCAAAAATTAAAATTATTTATGCCAATAGATCGCCGAAGAAAAATTATAAGATACTAGCCTAAAAAATTATAAAGTGTGATGTTAGAATACGAAAATATCTCCGGTTTGTCACCACACAATTTTTGCGTTGATGTTGTTTCGTCTACTAAACCCAAGGCCAATGACATAGTAGCTGCGTTCTTCGCTGTGAGGAATGCAGGTACTATCTCAGTTGGCTTTGTATTACTATGCCGAGTCTCGTGAAACGGTGCGATGGTAGCACACGCGGACGAAGATCAAGGCGTGGCTGTTATAGGACAAGCAGGAATGTACCTTTAATTCATATGACAAGTTAGCTGCAGTTATGACAATGTTGAGCTAGCAGCGTAGTGGTATAATGCATTGGCGCCCCAATCCAAAAAGTTCAATTCTCGGACTCACAATGGTAAGTACATTTTTTCGTCATAATTGCTGCTCACTTGGCATCCTGACAAGTTCACAATGTTGGCTCCACCGTGTTTCTTCGTTTAATATTACAGCTAATTTTCGTATCTTTAATCGTAGTCTTTATTTACATTGTGAAAGACGTTGTGTGGACTGTACTACAGCTATTTTTTTTCTTACCCTGCTGAGGAGTTGTTCTTTTAAATTATTATGTTGTGCCTTAAACATAAGATGACTTAGTGGCCTTGTCATGTTTTAATAATTTTAATTCATAATCCTGATGTCGAAAATTAATCGTTGTCGATGCGCTGTTCGCATTATTTTGCTGTAACACTGCTTGGTTTCCCTTTCAGCAACAGGAATTGTTATCTGTAACTCTTTGGCTCTGTATTGAACTCTTTGTACTACTCTTTGGCTTTGTACTACTTAGCTGGAGCTGCAAAAGTGTGGGCAAAAATAATCATTGTGTTGGCGAGCTCCCTTTCCAGTACGTAAGCTAGTGATTAGTGTACACACCACAACGTCACCGTCTCCGTTGTCCGGCTCCGTCTCCGGCAAAGCAACGCTTAAAAACGGAGACCACTGCCACACCTGTCCGCCAAGAACGCTTGCTGACCCCTTTATTCCCACCTCCCCCCAAGTAAAAGGAATGTAATCGTCCGAATGCAAAACTGTAGGTACGCATTGAATTGGGGTCATTCGTGCCACTAAAACCAATTTGGCCGAGTGCTCGTATTGCTACTAGTTACGTACACTAAATTTTATAATTATTCTTCTCATTTTTCGGTAGTTTTCGATGGTCGGGTGTGGAGCCGCCATCTTTGTCTCCAGCGCTGAGAGAAAGACACGTGTGGCGCTAAGCCTTTTGATTGGCTGACGGACAACTCCATCGGTCCGTCAACCGGAGGAAAATGAAATATTTCGAAACGAATCGGAGACGCAACGGAGGCTCTGCGTTGTGCCCGCAGGCTATATTTGAGGCATCGGACGACGGACATGCCGGACAAAACGGTGTGGTGTGGCATGGCCTTAATCGTCATTCGTCATCAGCAGAGTGAGAAGTGAATGGAGACTTTCCTAATATTTGCACCCCTCTTCCCCCAACGTACCCGGCTGCATTAGGTTTTGTTTCATTACATCTTAAATCTGATTAATTATACGGTGCCATTTTCGGACAAATAGCATTATGTGGACAGAGGAAAATTTTTCAATTCTTGACTAATTTCCTGACTAATTGTTGTTGTTGTTCATCATCATCTAACATAATTAAAATCGTTCAGTGTGTTTATTTATTTATTTATTTATTTATTTATTTATATGTGTGTCCTTCTACTCCTCTTGAAATAGTGGCCTCAAATATAGAAGGTTTGGAAGAAAGGAAATTTCTCCGAATTTCTCTTATTCTTAAATTCAAATTTCGGTCACAAATGCCCCAAATTAACGAAAAATGGCCGTTTGCAACAATCAGCAACATCACACAACAATACGTGACGTCAACGATTGTTGACCAAATTTTTTGCGCAGAAGCCTCTAACTTTTTGTGAACGTCCATCAACAATGGTTAGGCGGCAACAGACCAACAAGGAACAAGTTAGTTAATAACTGTTCTCAGTAACAATCAATAAACACACGCAGCTTTGCTCAATACTTTATTATTCTCATCTAACAGCACATGTAGAATACAAGCATTAGAAGTACGGGATGACATTTACAGACGAATGGTGACAGAATAATAGTCGTCTAAATCTTATTTAAAAAGGTGCAGCAATAAGGAACCTCTTCGAGCGAAACGAGACGACGCCAACGTAGCGAGCGAAGCGAGCGATATGCCTAGTAACCATTAAAAACTTACGGTTGGTTTGTTTGTTTGTTTATATGTCCGCCTTCTCCTCCGGAAGAAGGAAGGCTAAAAATGTGAGAAAGGTGTCGGAAGACAGGAAATTAATCCGGATGTCGTTCGGGCGCATTTTCGTAGTTCTAAATCGCGAAAAATCCCTTCGGACCATTGTTGAAACGAATTTTTCGGAGTTTATTTTTTGGAATATTTTAGTTTCCTGCTGAGAGGATGATCTACAATTATTGTTGCGCCACGTGGGCCAGCAGCGTTGTCAGCGGGAGAAATGCTGGCAATCCGAATAGTGTCATTCAAGAATGAGGCACGTGCAGCTCACTGATGGACCGACTCTTGGAGTTGCATATTGGATATTTCAAATTCAAACTGCCAATTTGGCCGTAAATTTAAATGAAATTACGTAAAGGTACGAAAAGGTTAACTGCTAAATTAGGCCTACTTGTCGATGTAAATGTCGTGTAAAACCTTGCCCCTTTTATCAAGAGAGCTTGCTAGTTTCCCCACCACGAAAAAACTGTCAGTATTAGCGCTCACAACCCGTTCGGTACCTGCAACTAACTATGGTTTTTTTTTCTTTTTGAATTTTTAGCTTATATTGGAAGATTTTTTAATTTACATATATTTTTTTTTTAATCTTTTATTGATTGTGTATAACAACTGGCCATCTCCCCTCCCGTACCTTTCCTACACTTCTGGCGATGCCATCGGGGACCTTTGTGTCCCTGGCAGGTCTAACCTTGGTGGCAAGGCAGTTGTGACCCTACCCTACCCTACCCTAGCCTTCACTTTTCCACCCTTTTTGCCATGCTATTTTTTAAACTATTTTTTTTAACTTGTTTTATTTTTATCTCATTCATATGCTTTTAATTTCAGCTTTTGAAAAAATCCTCTTACCTTTTACCAGCATATAGTCAATGCTCTTAGGCTAGCAATTAGCGACCTCCTGGGTCCTTGCCAGTTCTGTTGCTCCAGCAACAAATTACTTTATTTATTTATTTATTTATTTATTTATTTAACTATAATAATAACACAAAAGGGCGTCAGAAATATTCCTACGTTTGTATTTGTAAAACATCGAAATCGATCAGTATGCCATTAGCTAGCACTTTAATCAGCAGTCTAGCGTAATTGTGGTAAACAGGCATAACTTTTGGGTATGATTTCGAGCTGCGTGTAGGCCTAACTTGCTTTCAAACCACACGAATGGGTTGGTTAAAAGGCATTTACATTCATTTTGACATGCATGCTTTAGTTTTGGCTCATTTACACAATAACTAAACACAAGAATTGCGGTAAATATACGTTACGTACGTCCGATACAACAATTTAATCGTTGCATCACCAAAACACGACATGGAGACCGCCATTGTTTTGCTGGAACGCGCAGAAATTAATGCCGACTGATGTCACTCTTCGATTTCGACTCGCGGCTGACTGAGATAGCTCTATTGGCTGTGAGAGCTCGAGCGTCTGACGGCCTTAGCTGGCCGACAGTTGTAGTGGCCAGCTAAGGCTGTCGGACGCTTGAGCTCTCGCAGCCAATAGAGCTATCTCAATCGGCTGCGAGTCGAAATCGAAAAGTGACATCTGTCGTCATTAATTTCTGCGCGTTCCAGCAAAACAATGGCAGTCTCCATGTCGTGTTTTGGTGATGCAATAATTAAATTGTTGTATCGGACGTACGTAACGTATTCTTACCGCAGTTCTTGTGTTTAGTTATTGTGTAAGTGATCCAAAAGTAAAGCATGCATGTCAAAATGGATGTAATTGTCCTTTAACTCTGTCAACAAACTTTTGTGATGAACTTTGTTTAATGGCGCATTATTATCTTGTGATGTTTTTACAACTACTTCGCCATTGGGGATGAGGCGAAATATATTAATGCACAAAAACGTTAAAGCACACAAAGCAGGACGTAAAGTAAACATTCCTAAAATAAATGAAACAAGAAAACCTATGATGGAAGGTATAAGAATTTATAGGGGTTTGGTGGTACTAACACAAATTATATGCCAAATTATGTCCGTGTCAGTATGGGTCAGCGGTAGAACCTCACCCTTTGGTTTCAAAGGTCGTGGGTTTGATTCCTCGCTCAGGCAGTCTGACATATAAGTCCAAAAAGTAACGTAAATAGGTTTGCATCTGTATTTAATTATAGGCGACGTGCGGTTCCTGGTGTTTAACTCTGGCGTTGCTTTTACTGTGCAGCTTACGCAGCACAATTTATTTGAATAAAAACATATGTTCACAAATCACAACAGGGATCCGGTTGCAAAATTAGTAGCAAGACTTACTAACATAAACAAAGAGAAATGAAACAGTACGCACAAGTTATGGTTTGTTTAGGAACAGAACATTACGAAAAACGGGCACACAATGATCATGATCGTTTTTGGGTGTGAAATTGTCCATCAGCAGCATAAATGATGAAACCAGAAATTTCCTCGAGCGAAGCGAGACGACGCCGAATGAGCGAGCGTCAGCGAGCGATTAGGTTAGTTTGTTATTAAGGAGCATGAAACGTAAACTGGGTTATCTGCCCCATAACGATTTGACGATTTCACACTGAATAATGCATTTTACAAACAAACAAAAAATGCAACAGTTTTGAGGATCATCAATTATTCAGGTTCACGATAGACACTAAACTGCATTATCGGCCAATGAAAAATTCTTTCGATGATGAGAATAAATATGAAACGTTCCGGGAAAAAAAACTTGTGGAGGATTCAGTACAAAAATTAAAAGGGAGGGAGAGGAAGGAGGAAGGGAGGTAGGAGGAAGGAGGGTATCATATGACTACTCCTTAACTGAACCTAAAAGGAAGTTTTGTTTTTTTTGGTTGTTTGGGATGGAGACCGAATCAGTATTTGTAAAATCAAGCAAAAGGACCAGGGGCAGTGGTAGGGAAAGGGCAGTAATTGATTTAACTACCCATCCACATTTAACTACGAGTAACAAAGGGGAGGAAGGGAAGAGGAGGGACGGGTTGGAGAAGAGAAAGGGAGGGGAGAGAGGAGGGAGAAGAAACAGGACAGGTATGGTAAGAATGGGGACGGGGAAGAAAAGGGCAGGGAAATGTTGAGAGGAACGGGGAGGGAGAAGATGGGAGGAAAAGGGAGTATTACAGGAAGGAAAATTGCGTGTTGCAGTTAACGTTCAGCCCACAGCGACCGAAAACTGGAAAACAACCACCGGCAAAACAAAACCCCAGGCCTAGCTGGATACGATTCCTACTAATTCAATAAAAATTAATAAAAAAAAGCTGAACAGTAGTGTTATTGATAGTAATCGTCTTCTTAGTTAACCCAGAGCAACCTTACTTAACGTCACTGTAAGCATGTCTGAAGAAGTTGAGTTTGTCATGGTGAGATAAGTTATTACAAACAAAAACGTCAAATGTGCCGTAAAAAAAAGGGTTATATGATTGAAGTTTCACTTTACTTGTTAAAATGTACACGGATAAAAATTGATAATTTTTAATTGAAATAATCAAATGTACAATTGATAAAATTACATCTGTTTAAGTGCTGTTGTGCTTTACGTTTTACATATATGATTGGTAAAGCACAACAGCACTTAAACAGATGTAATTTTCTTAATTGTACATTTGATTATTTCAATTAAAAATTATCAATTTTTATCCGTGTACATTTAACAAGTAAAGTGAAACTTCAATCTTATAACCCTTTTTTTAAGGCACACTTGACGTTTTTGTTTGTAATCCGTGTACCTTTTTTTACAGCTATGGCGTCACGCTACAAGCATGCAGTCGATTGTTGCAGCCCATTTCGAAACAATTCATCTCAGCTCTGAAATCTTGAATCTGCGAAATAAATACGACATTCTATCGCTTCTAGCTGCCAATTTCGAGGCCAACAACGTTACTTAGTTTGCTTTAAAACTATATCCGTTTAGCTGAAACGCGAATTCTTTCAAAGGGTTTTAGCGAGCGTTAACCGCACCCGGTCATCTGCCCGACGAAGCCCTAAGGTCCTATGTCTGCAACACCCGGAATGGATTCTCAGGAGGTCACCCCCCCCCCCCCCAAGTACCAATACTTTCATTCTACCCGAATTCTTTCAAAGGGTTTCAAAGGGTTTAACGAGCGTTAACCACTCCTGGTTATCTGCCCGAAGCCCTAAGGCCCTATGTCTGTAACAGCCAGATTCCCAGGTGGTCACCCACCCAAGTATCAATCCAGCCCTATGCAGCCCAATCCAGCCGAATTCTTTCAAAGGGTTCAAAGGGATTTAGCGAGCGTTAACCGCACCCGGTCATCTGCCTGACCAAGCCCTAAGGCCCTTTGCCCTACTGGCGTTTGGTGAGTTGCAAAGTTCCCTAATTATAACAATGTAAAACAATGGTTAAAATAATGTAACTCCGGAATGGCTCGGCCAATTAAAATAGTGGTCACTGTGAGGATGAAGCCCAAGGAAATTTCAGGCTTAGATCATGTTTCAGATTTTCGGTAGGTGCAGTAGTTTTTTCTGAACCCGTGTCACACAAGAACAACAACAACAACAACAAGTGAACACTTTTAAAATTTACGTGTGGCTCCCTACATTTACTCTTGCACGGAATTGCATAAAAGATGGTGTAAAGTTGGGAAAAGTTGCTATCTACTATTTGGCCAAGTTTGGTCGAAATATATTGAATAGAAACAGAGAAATTAATAGTTTTAGTTTTGCTGGCGAGAGGACTTCAATCATATATACACGGCTATCAGATAAGAAAGCCTAGCCGTGTATGATAAGAAAGTGCCTGTCTTAAATCCATTTCTCGAGGGAGAATTCAGCTAATCACAATGAGTTTGCATGGTCCTGATTGGCCCATCAAATGTGATATCTTGCTCCAGATTGGTCCACGGCTTGCGTCAGTTACTTTTGATTGGAGCATGCATTGTCACGCATCATCATTTTTATCAAAATACAGTATTCCTACAATAAATTTGTATGTCATTAATTTTATTTATTTATTTATTACTGTGCATAATATCGCTGTCCATGAGTAAATATCTTCGTCAATACAAGTCGGCTGTAACTTCGACACCACAGACAATCCACCATACAACGAAATTTAAAAGGAAGTTATATTGTCATCAGTAAGTAGGTAGTCACCGCAACACCTTAGGCCATCCCAGCAGACGACGAACTTGAAACGGTAGTTATACTGTCGTCGCTGAAAAAGTTCAGTTATGTCAACTAACACTGCTGTATTATGCAGGTGGTGCATCTATTTATGATACTTTCACACAAAGAGTGTAATGATTCCCATAACAGTTTGTTCCACATTATGTCTGCAAGAAACTTACTGTATGACGTCACGTTTCCTTGCACTACGAGGCCAAAAACATGTGGATATCACACTTGTAAACTCTACACAGAAAACTGTTAGAGTCTAAGAGTGGTACATACAGGGTGATTCATAAAGTACTGAAAAATAGGCCTGTAAATGTAGGCCTATAAAATGTAGGCCTATATTATAGAGGTGCCTAATTTTATTAGCACATGAAACAAAAAGCTTTGTTGAATCTAATATAGGCTTGCTATGTGCATCCCTTGAATTACTTGTGCGGATCTCCACCTGTACTTTACGGGGACGTTTTGCAATTGTGTTGTATATAGCAAACTGCGTCTTGTCAGGTAGTGCGTGTAGTATTACAATTCCACCTTCTTTGAACGTATAAGTTGAACGTTAGGTTGGAACGTGTAGGACTCTGAGACATGCCCCGAAGTACACTATTATAAGGAGAGGATTGAACTATCAAATCTGAGAGTGACGTTGTTTATTTGGCTAACTTAAGCAAGCTACATTCCACAATACAGATGCACTACTGTTGAAAAGTTTCAACTTATTTCAAACCTTTTAGTTACGT
Source organism: Lithobius niger (assembly GCA_023313725.1). Taxonomy (NCBI): domain Eukaryota; kingdom Metazoa; phylum Arthropoda; class Chilopoda; order Lithobiomorpha; family Lithobiidae; genus Lithobius; species Lithobius niger. The sequence goes on along the minus strand of JAHWFP010180122.1, from coordinate 48,653 downwards.
GTTCAAACCCTGGGTTCAGGATATTCATTAGATTTGACTAAATTGTTTAGAGGTTTGCAAGGTTTTCGGTTTGGCAATCCAAATACACTGCAATACATGCATACAGTTGAAAATATCACCGTATTTCATAACGTTTCAGTTACAGGTTCAAACCCTGAGATCAGGAAATCCATTACCAGGAGTGGATAACGCTCATTAAACGCTTTGAAACCCTTTGAAGGTTTTCGGTTTGGCAATCCAAATGCATTACAATACATGAATACGGTTGAAAATATCACCACATTCTATAACATTTCAGTTACGGGTTCAAACTCTGAGTTCAGGAAATTCATTAAATTTGACTAAATTGTTTGCAAGGTTTGCAAGTTTGCAAGGTTTTTCGGTTGCAAGGGTTGCAAGGTTTTCGGTTTGGCAATCCACATGCATTGCAATACATGAATACGGTTGAAAATAACACTATATTTCATAACGTTTCAGTTACGGGTTCAAACCCTGAGTTCAGGAAATCCATTACCAGGAGTGGATAACGCTCGTTAAACCTTTTGAAACCCCTTGAAGATTTTCGGTTTGGCAATCCAAATGCATTGCAATACACGAATACGGTTGGAGATTTCACAACATTTCGTAACGTTTCTCTTACGGGTTCAAACCCTGAGTTCAGGAAATTCATTAAATTTGAATAAGTTGTTTAGAGGTTTGCAAGGTTTTCGGTTTGGCAACCCAAATGCATTGCATTGATGAATACGGTTGGAGATATCAACGAATTTCAAACCTTTTCAGTTACTTGGTTCAAATTCTGGTTTCACAATAAAATGTTGCACAAAGTTAATGAGGCAGGATATTAGATAGATGAGCTCACTAGGCTTGTAGCTTGGATACCGATAGGGGCCGTGCTGTACCTCTTGAGCACATTTAATTTCCTGGAAAGGGGAGGGGAGCAGGAACTACTACCCCATTCATTTATGATGGGCTTTCCACTGGTACAATAACCTAAGGTGCACTGTACAAAACTTGGAGTAATCGTATGAACATCATCCTTATATTAGGTGTATTATTATAGGCCTACATTTTATAGGCCTGCATTTCATATAGGCTTACGTCTTATAGGCCTACTTTTATAGGCTTATTTTTCAGTACTTTATGAATCACCCTGTATATCAATAACAATGAATAAAAACTGAACAAGTCTATTTATTCTTGTTCGATATATGTACTGTCTACATATCTATTTAGCAGGATTTAACTTTAACATCTCACCAGTGATATGAACATGTTAAGTTAGGTTTCGCTAGATATGTTGCGCTGGATATATTTTCGCTTGATATGTTATTGCTGGATGTATTCTCGCTGGATCTATTTTCACTGGATATGTTTTCGCTGGATATATTTTCACTGGATATATTTTTGCTGAATATATTTTTGCAGGATATATTTATTGTTTGTTAAAGTCAACTCAAGTCTGTTGAAAATACAGTTATAATGGTAAACGCAGGGTTCGTATTTTATTTCTATTTACAACCAAAAGAGTCGGTCGGCTAGCAGAGACTGATAAAGACGAATCTGATATTTATCTGATTCATCTCAGAATGTATTTTTTTTACGACCCAAAGTCGAATTCTTCTTTAAGATAACTTTCTTCATCAGATGGCATGCATCAGCAATTTTATGTTTGTACAAAATTTAGGCGATTCCAGAAACGCTGACATTATTGTGTAGTATATTTTATTATCAATAGTGAAACATTACGAACTGGAAAACCTCAAAAGTTTTCTCTAGGGAATGACTTAAGAGACAACTTTCACAGCCACTGATAACAGCTTTTTAGAACAAACAGATTTTTTTTAAGAAAGTTTACAACATTAGTGTATCACTTCATACATTTTTTTAAGCAAACTTATTTAATTACAGCAGCATTCTTATTTTTTTGTCTACTGTGAACCAAACTGGTTTCTGCGATGGCTTTAAATTCGAATACAATACTTTTTAATAATAGGCATAGTTTCTTGTGCCGATATTGCTGACAGGTATAGGTTCAAAAAACTAAGTTAAAAACATTATTTGTATCAAGGTTTTGTTTAACTACATAAATTAAAGGAATCACAATTACGAAGTCGTACGAAAAAAATACGTATTTTTATTTTCAATTCATTCGTTCAACAACCATTTACGAAACAGCATGATTTCTGTCTGTGGACAATGTACAGATTTTCCAAGTAAAGCGTCACAATGTATATGCTGCATGTAGGGCTGGAGATAACATATAGTCAGAATTGCCAGATTTATCATATCGTGGACATACAATGCACTCAAAATTGTAATGAGAAATACAAACAGATCTCAATTCGTAATGTTCGCCTTTGCAAGCAATGTAAGACTTGTTACTTTCGTCAGTAAAATGTTACTCGGATAGCTGAGAGTATCAATACAACGGAACTGCATGTTGGGGCATGTCTGAACTTGTATCTTCGAAACACATACCGTGAATATTACGCATGACCCACGATGCAGTAAATTCTAACTTTGTGTAGCAAACTGTACACATTTCCTACTTTAAAAGTATAACGTTCAGTAACGGGTTTGTGAAGGTATGTGACTCCCAGTTCTTTACAGAGAAATTTGTTGTCCTGCACAGTCGGGTAGAGTAGAGGGTCATCAGATTAAACCTCGTCATCGCGCTCCCAAATTGTCGACTGTGCCCGACTTGCCTCGTCTGTCATGGCTATACAGCAGGCTGGGATGGGTTTATACAATCATCGTTTGCTGTGACGACAATAAGCTGAAACAGTTGGCTGTTCAAAACGGTTAACAGATGTATAAAATGAATCAAACACCTGCTTAGGAGAACACAGTTTTTTAGGACGACTGTATGATATGAAACGGCCTGTCCATTTTTTACGGATGGGTTCCAACACTAGATTCATTAGGAGTAGCCATGGTTGGCATGAAAGCTGTATGTCGCTGAGTGCTCCACACGCCTTTTTATAATCGTCTGTGATGTTAGAATTGCAAGCTGTCCTCATTGGTCAGATGATTACAAAAACGTTTTCTCATTGGTCAATGGTAAAAAAAAAATGACTTCAGCGTTCATGTTAGGCTACGTGTAAGGTGCTGAATGCATGTTCAGTCTTGTCAATGATGACCCATCTTATCTTTTCAGCTTATAAGCTTATCAGCTTAGATGGGTCATCATTTACGAGACTGAACATGCATCCAGCGCCCTACACGTAGCCTGACATGCATGCTGATGTCACTTTTTGGTGTCAGCCTTTAGTGCCCACCAAGGGGTAAAGGCTGCATATTCAGACATAACAGCAAACACTATGGCCTTCACATCAGCCAAAGGTAAATCCATTGACATCTCCTAATCATTTTAGATAAACAAAATAAGTATTTACGGTCATTCACTTTTGGTAGTTCATCAACAATATCCTTCCATTCAGCAGTCGATAAATCGATTCCATCGGCTGGATAGTCTCGATCATATCTCCATCCATAAGCAAACGCAGGTATTACCATCACTCATCACCATAATGGAAGCATTTGTGATCTACCTCCACCGCCTCTTGTAATGTAAGATCCTTCCAAGTCAGTAGATTTAGCACCCCACACTAGTCCATCAGATATTTCACTCATATTGATGCATTTTTGTATAGACTCACTGAACCATATCGGTGGACGACAACTTCTTCCACTTGAGTGTTGAAAGAAAAAGTCCCTCGCGGTTTCAAACACATAGCGCGCTCAAATTTAGATTTGCTCTCGTCGTATTTGCCTAGATTTCGACCAACAACGTATATTTTATCAGCCGTAATCACTGCACCAGAATAGCCAGCAGATTTTTTTCTTTCTGATGCCTGATGGAGGTAAAGCATCCCAGTTTGATCGACACACATCTTCATCTGTTATGATTTGGGCTTTTGCTGCAACGGCGAATATTTCAACATTCTCAGAAAAAGCCCCCGTGTAATGGTTTGCTGGGCCATTTCTTTATTTTGTGTTAGGCCTACGCTAACTGAGATGAATGTGCCACTAGGCTGATTATGGGTCACACATCATGCAGAAAACAGTTTATTCTCTCGTAATATTAAAAAAAAATTCTTATATGGGAGTAGTCTGTCTTCATTGGATAAAGTTCATTATGGCTAGGACAAGAATTGCAACGATAAAAAATTACACGGACGATACGGGCAGTGTTTTTATGCTCAGCAAACTAAAACATAGCCATACTGATGCTTTTTGAAACAAATATCCACTGTCGGCCTTAATCATCAAATGAAAGGGGCACCATTTAATAATTTAGTAATACATTAGGCGGTACATTGAAATCATAGCATCAGAAATCTATGGCTGTTTAAAGAAACACCCCCCTGCCTTATAACAGCCACGCACTGATCACTATCCGCGTATATACCTCGCCAAGGTCAACTGAGATAGTAGCTACGTTCCTCGCAGCGAAGAACGTAGCTACTGTCTCAATTGGCATTGCGCATAATAGACGAACCAGCATAAACGCATTAATCGTGTCGTCATAAACCGTAATGATTCTCGTATTTTAACATCACAATTTATAATTTTCTAGGCTAGTGTCTTATAATTTTGCTTCGGCGATCTATTGGAATAATTAATTTTAATATTCACCGCATTAGTCTTTTAGATTTTTGATCTCATGGTAATTATTAGAAAATTAGTACATGCACACACAGAGATGAAACGTCATGATTATTGTAACTGCACAAAGCATCATATGAGTGCGGGACGCACTTAAATAAAGTTACCAATATTCAACAGAAAATGTCCTAGATGCCACATTTTAAAACGGATTTGTACCAAGGGATTGACTAACGGTAAGGAAATAGACCTTTCGGGCCGTACTTGATGTGGAGGATCGAGGTAAATGGTGCGCTGAGAGGCATATCCCTTTAATAACATTGAAAATGAAAAGGACGAAGTTGGATTTAAAAAAACGGGAAATGCTGTCCTACTGGGGTTTGATGGGACAATAATGTATGAGACCACTTCTCTTCGCAAAGAGGTGGAGTAGGCCTAGGTTTGTGCAACAGTCATGATAACCACAGAGATGTCACCGAAAGCTAAAGGTCCTTGCACCCTGCAATGACTTAGGTATACAACTTATCTAGATACACGCTAGTGTATCGCGCCAAGTTAGGCAACAATCATCACAACAAACATCACATCAGTTCAATTGTCGAGGTTGTAATTCATTGTAGCGCAGCGCCATAGCGTCAGTGTCTTATAACTTGAAGCATAGTTGGGCACATTTCAGGTACTGGGGAAAAATAATAATGCGGTACAAAAGCTTAAATTGTGTTGAAATCGAGAGCAATGACCCACCTGACAAAAAATAACTCGTGTAGAAATGCCAGCTAAGCTGCTTTCAATGCAAAATCTGACCCTCAATAACGTTGTAAATGTGTTAGCTAGCTAGCAAGCTAGCTAATCCTCATGTTAAATCCCATAGGGTGATTATTCGTCGATACCGAGATAACGGGGAGGCTTCAGCTATGAAATTGGACGAATGGGTGCAGTACAATACGAACTGCATACCTTTTATGGTTTGGAGCCTGGGGGCGTAACAGGGATGGCGTGGGAGGGCGCGTAAGTACGAAAATATTGTTATTACCATTGTTAGTATTGACGGCATCGTCTCTCATTGGACGGCCAAAGTTCCGACAATGAGAACGTGGATACTGACGTACATACCTAGACACACACTAGTGCATCACGATAAATCTAAACAACGTTGCAAAGAAATTGTATTCACGTCCAATTCACGAAAAATAAACCAACTGTAAAAACAAAGCAAAATAAACAAAGCCAAAAACTGGTAAAGAGGCCACTAAGTTGAGAGTGGTTTGGCACTTCAAAGGAGTGATATCAACACACCAAAACTAACTAAATATTGTAATACAAATTACGACAAAATTAAAACCAAACCAAAAACCCATAAAGAGGTGACTAAGTTGAGAATGGTTCGGTCTATAGGCAAAAGGCAGTAGCAAATTGTTGAAAACCAATTTCTTGTTGACGTGGCACTTTATAGTACACATCTGCACAGTAGTGGAGTTGAGCCAATCAACACTTAAAAAAAAATGAGTGATACCATACCAAAAACCAAAACTGGTAAAAGGGGTCGCCAAGTTCCGAATGGTTCGGCCCTTCAAAGGCGTGATATCAACGCACCAAAACATTCGCCAACTGAATCGCACCGAATAATACTTCGGACGTTAAACGAAAACTTGAACATTGCTAACGAAAGTAGCACTGTTCTAGTTTTCATTTAACCATCGAATTATAAAGCGGTGCGATTAACTTGGCGAATGTTTTGGTTTGTTGATATCACTCCTTTGAAGGGCCGAACCATTCGGAACTTGGCGACCCCTTTTACCAGTTTTGGTTTTTGATACGATATAATGAACGTAGGGAAAGGGAGTACGCCTTCAACTGAGACATCACCAACGTTGCACTTTTCTGCAGAGCTACAACAAAGTGCTGCTTCGCTGCAGAGCTTGTTTTAATGCCTGGGACTGAATTACAATAAAGTTTCCACTCTTTGAAAAGTTCCCCTAATTTTTTTAAAGTCAGTCGTAGTTAAAGGGGCATGCGTCCTTGTTCGCTTATACCTGTAACATTTCATTTAGCCAACTTTTTTTTAAATCAATGATAGTAAAGATGGTTGTTGCGTTGAGTGAAGTGCATTCGAGTACAATATCGACTTCAACACGTTTTAAATTTCATTCAGCCAACTTTTTTTTTAATGTGTGATAGTTAAAGATGGTTGCTAAATCAACCATCTGTAATTTTATTTAATTTTATTTAATGAAATCTTGTATTTCATCTTTAATTTCATTTGAGACACCGTTTTCTTTTTTTTAAAGATGGCTGGTTGCTCCTACAGGCTTTGCTGTAACTTTTCATTTAGCCAACTTTTTCTTTTTTTTAAATCAGTGATAATTAAAGGGGCATGCCAACTTGCAGGCTTTGGTGTAACATTTCATTTAGCCACTGCCCCTTCCCCGACCTATTTATCTTAAATCTGTGATAGTTAAAGACTGTTGCTGCCTCCTTGCTGCCACTGAAATAGTTTTACAACATAAAATATGGATGAACGAATACACTATTTTGGAAGCTATGACGTCATATCAATTAGTTTTCTAATAATACCTTATTTATTTATTCTGGTGAAGCTAACACAGTCAATACCAAGTTAACAAGCATTATCAGTCTGCCTAATCATAATGACCCTGCCAAAATCAGAGCTGAACTTGCTGTATCAGCCACGAATGGAAAACCCCCCAAACTCTTTTCCTAATTGCGATGACCTCTTGCAATACTCCCTTATCTCTATCATGTGCTGATTGGGTGACCCCTCGGAAGATCCGCATGGTCATCTATGAGCCCCATGCCTTGAATCAATTGCCCTAGCTAACCACTACAACCTCCTGCAAAAATCCGATTATCAGCCTCTGACTGATACAGAGTGCCCAAAAGAACTAATTTAGGTTGTAACGTTAAGTTTTATTTATTTAGATTTCTATCGTAAATCTGTGGTACTTAAAAGCAACCTGTCTGCCTCCTGCAATGACTTAGGTTATTCAACTTAGAATATAAAATGGAAAGTTTTATTTCTTTTATTAGTTGAAATTCAGAGTGATGGAATAATTAATTTATCTTTTTTAAAACGGCAGAGTAGCTTTAAAATCATAGACAGTAGTTTAGAATTCCACTAAATTGTTGGAAACCTTTTAAAATGCCAGCGTTTTGATGGGTGCTAAAAATCTGTCAGTTTATAAATATTTCTGCTGTTCTACTAGCATCTAAGAACTGTCTTTTTAAAACCAATAAAGACGTATTTATATAATAAGACACAAAAACAGTTGGGCTTTCCCTCAAAGCATAGCATGATGTCAGACTTCTAGTAGCTTCAGCTTTAGACAAGTTGTCTGGAAGACCAAGACGTGTGGTTGGCCCGTGGTAATCATTGCCATCCGAGCTGGCGACTGCTAGTGACATACACCAGTTCAGCTTGGGTCTCCGTAGGTTAGATTTAACTGTCTACCTCAAGTGTTTTTAACATGTTTAAGACTTAGCACCTTTTGTTTTGCTTTGTTTGTAATACCAGCATTTGCCCTCCGACTCGGCAAATTTATTTATTTGCTATATTTATTTGCTATGTCTTTCTTTTCCTATTTTAATAATTTGAGATAGGTGCAGCGTATCCAATTAGATCCCTCCTTCCTGTATTCCCTTTACCTGTTGTTATAGCTATAATTATTATTTTAATTTTTTTATTATCTTTATTAAGCTTGACAATTGGTTATGGCCAAGTTTTAAACTGCGATGCAATTTATTTATATACATATTTTTAACTTTATTATATTTTATTATATTTAAAGTAACATACCGCCTGCCTTATAACCTTTCACCTGCCTTATAACAGCTACACACCGATCGCATCCGCGCATTTACCATAGTCAAGGTCAACTGAGACAGTAGCTTCGTTCCTCGCAGCAAAAAAACGAAGCTATCTCAGTTGGCATTGTGCCTAATAGACAATCAGCGTGAACGCATTAATTATGTCGTCACAAACCAGAATGATTCTAGTATTTTAAAATCACAATTTATAATTTTCTAGACTAGTGTCTTATAATTTTGCTTCGGCGATCTATTGGAATAATTAATTTTAATTTTTATCTCATTAGTCTTTGAAGTTTGATCTCATAGTAATTATTAGCGAACGATTAAAATTAGTACTGCACACACACATAAAACTTCAAGGTCATTGTAGGCGCGCAAAGGATCATATAGAAACGGGTCGTTCTTAAATATAGTTAACAATCTTAAACAGAAAATGTGCTAGATGCCACATTTTAAAACTGATTTTTAGCAAGGGAAAGACTAACGGTAAGTAAATAGATCTTTGCAGCCGTTCTTGATGTGGAGGATCGAGAAAAATGGCACTGGGAGGTATATCCCTTTAAGAAACAGTAACAATGATCTCCCCCCCCCCCCCCCCCCCATTGTCCCTCACGGTTGGCGATGCCATCAGGGACCACTGTGTTCCTGGTGGGTCTAACCTTGGTGGTAAGGCATTCGTGACCCCAACCCAATACCATATAACCTTCCTTTGCAGCCAAAGCCATCGTCTTCGTTGTAAACTTTTAAACTCTTAAACTTTTCTAATTTATAGTCTTTACGGATGGCAGTTAGTGACCACCAGGTCCTTGCCACTCCGGTTGCATTTGCAGCAAACTTATATATTATTATTATTATATTATTATTATTATAGTGACCTGCATCTATCAATTTGTTCCCTTAGCTCGGCTGGTAAAGGCATCACCCCCCAACTTATCAGATAAGCCCCTGGACCCAGGTTCGAGACTGGCTCCCGCCAAGAAAAAGAAAAAAAATTTGTCTTCACTGCCGATACTAATTCGTGAAAAAATGCCAACCAAGAATCAAGATGTCCGACAAGAAATAAGATGGCCGACGAGACAACACGAGATTCAAGATGGCTGAACCAGATTCAAGAAGGCTGACTAGTTTTAATCTAATGAGGTCAGTGACCCTTCCCTGTCTAATCTGTATTGACGTCATCGGGTAACTCATCCTTATCTATAATCCACGAACTTAACTACCGATAGCAGCTTCTTTTGTAGACCTATATAGAATCCGCCTCTCTAACACAGTGTCTTAATGATTCATTGAGACAATTATTTTGAGGTTGTTATAACAGCAATCTCAATCTCAAACTTAGTTGTTATAACAGCGCATTCGCCCATTCCTTATCGTGATTTTTATCTGTGTAATGATTTCGTAGCGAAAACCAGTTCTTACTGCAGTTTCATTTTTCTTCCTTTACCTTCATTTCAGTTTATTTTTTTTCCTTTGCTCACTGACCTTAAAAAAAGCACAAGGTGCCAGGGTGCAAATTGTCATGGGCGCATCTGCCATTGGCAACTGAAGGTCAGTACCTCACGACGCTGGCCTTGGAGTCTGAGTAACCATATGAAAAAGTATTCCTATTCATTTCCTACTAAACGGTCAAATTCAATCTTAGTTCTGAAAGTTTCAGAAGTTCATATGAATTGAACACATTTTAGCAGGATTTTAAATTTACCCCTTGGGACGCAATATTGGTTTTATCGCTTTGGGGGATTAAACGGCGTTACTAAACAACATTACAAATTATATCATTCCAATTGCTAAAATAGTTATTCATACACAATGTTGAAATAAGTGCTTAAAGCAACATACCGCCTGACTTATAACAGCTACGCGCCGATAGCGTCCACGCGTTTACCATAGTCAAGGTCAATTGAGACAGTAGCTTCGTTCCTCGCATCGAAAAACGCAGCTACTATCTCAGTTGGCATTGCGTCTAATAGACAACCCAGCGTAAACGCATTAATTGTGTCGTCACAAACCGGAATTATTTTCATATTTAAAAATCACAATTTATAGTTTTCTAGACTAGTGTCTTATAATTTTGGAATAATTAATTTTAATTTTTATTGAATTAGTCTTTTAGATTTTTGATCTCATTATTAAACTGTTAAAATTAGTACTGAGCACACACAGAGAAAACTTCAAGGTCATTGTAGGCACGCAAAGGATCATATTCGTTCTCGAAGAACGTAAATAAAGTTCCCCAATATTCAACCGAAAATCTCCTAGACGCCACATTTTAAAACGGATTTTTAGCAAGGGAAAGACTAACGGTAAGTAAATAGACCTTTGAGGCCGTACTTGATGTGGAGGATCGAGAAAAATGGCGCTGGGAGGTATGTCCTTTTAAGAGTCGCAAAAGCTTACATAAGGCACTGACTGGGTATTACTAAGTAAACTAGTGTGCCTTGTAACAATCGGACCTCTGATAATCTATAACTCATTTAACTTGGCAGCCAAAAAAACTATACATTAAACATTGCCTTTTGATGTTTAAGGTAAGGTTAAGTGAACCGAAATCAAGACAGGGAAGGGGAAGCAGGTATAAGTTTTTCCTGTAAAACCACAACTTTCAGTCAATGTGAATCTAAGTTGCATTCAAACGTTTTCGATCATTTTTACTTTTGAACACTTAGGTACGCTAATGAGTGGCGTGGGCATCTGTCGTATTACTGCAACGTTACTAATGAAATTGCTGAACAACGGTTGAAACCTAATTGTCGTGTATCATCAGAAAGAAGGATAAGGGAAAGTCACTTGACAGGCGATTACTGCAGTATTAAACAAACCAAAAGTAGGCGAGTGTGTGTGAAGCTTGCAGGAAGTGGGTATGAGTATCACTACGTTTATGACCACAGGAAAGCGCATTTTAATGATCAAGAAAGAAATGACACCTGTTTACATGATGCAAGGGCCATACCGCAAACGAAGGCGATTCAGTCAGGTACGATCAGAAAACCCTTCCTACCTGTCCTCCCTTAGGCAAATAGTGGGTACGTTCATGCTACTCTACCCCTGCATGTAGTAACCTAGGTCAGCTTAGACCAAGCAACCAAACATATACAAACAAGTACTTTGCCTAGTCATGTACACTTATTTTCAGTTTATTTACCTAAAATTCGAGTGGCACCAACACAAATTGGTCTAACTGTAACGTAACGGCCTAACTGTGGTCGCCGTAATTATGTCCGCCATCTTTACCAGGCGATGGTGGGTGTTTACATGAATAAAGACGGTGCGATTCAGACGACCGATCCAGGTCTGTAAAGCGCTTCGCTTTCTGTAGCGCCAGATGGAGAAAGTGCCACGAACGGGTTTTTACAAGACCCACGGAGGCGACACGGACGCGATGTGTATTCCTGATCTGCAGCGCTGCGAAGTGGTCATGTAAACGTAATGTATGTTGGTTTGTAACTGATTCGAATTAATCCCAAGCGAATTGAATTTACTTTTATCAATATCAAAAATACATTACTTGATAAACTGTAATCCACGCATAAGCATGAAATCCTAACCAGCCAGAATCTTACCATTATGCGGCTGTCTTTTGGCTATACCGTAATTTTCATTAAGTTTATCGAATTTTCTACGAGTTGGACGTAAATCCTTAGGTGGGTCGTCTCCAGTGAAACGAGGCCACAATAACAAAAGGCTTCTTGGACTTTTATTAAATTTCCCCATGGCCTCTCAGTTTACCAATTACGAAGAGCATCTATTTTGACTCTTTTTGGCTCTAAGCCTAAACCCGATTGGGTGCTGAAATTTCGTTTCCTGCTATCATGACGGGGCGATTTATCGTCGAGGAGATAATTACTGGGATAAGTCAAAAATAAAAGTAAAAGTGGAGTTAAGAGAGAGGGAGGGAGGAGAGAGAAAAACTCAAAACTGCGGTTTCCGGGAATTGAACTGATTGATTAAAATTTCCTTTCACATTAAAGTCATTAGTAAGAGTAAAGATTACTCATCTTTCAAATTAATTAAATGTGACGGCTTTCTGAAAGGAAGCAACAACCAAACATAAAACACCCCAGCATACAATGCGCGCCAAGACAACCCTTTCCTTACGAGCAGACAAAGGCGACATTGTGCATGACGGGCTGGTGCGTCTTTCAACTGTTCATTCATTAACTTCAACCACGTATGAAAAGGGTCGGAGGGATTGAAAATGTGACCGCCAAATTACAGATGAAATCCCCTTCCCAGATCCAATAAAAATGTCTTGCCCCTCTCCCGACTCAAAATACAAACGCAGTCCAATCTTCCCCCATAAAATATAATAATAATATTTTTTTCATTTATTGTATCAGATTAGTACCACATGAACCACAATTTTGTATTTGTGTATGCGATACCTACAAATCAAGATAACATAATATGGTTAAAGAAAAAGAATGTGAAAGTACGTCGGAACGCAACCTAGATAAGGCATGTGTTGCAAATCTTGAGTGAAAATTGAAGCCACCATTTTTGGGGGGT
>JAHWFP010180122.1:0-20053 GCA_023313725.1 Lithobius niger | reverse complement strand
CCCACCCCAACCCCCACACAAAAAAAAAAAATGACCTGTTTCGTCAATACTTCCTTACTTGGGAAAAAAATTAGAAAGGAACAGCCAAAAACACTGCAGTACACGTGAAGAGTGAGGACTCCATCTCTCCAGTTCCATATTTAATATTAACGCTGGCGATTAGTATCAACTCTAAGAGCTGACGACCCAGTTTGGGTTCGTGCTCCCTAAAAAAAAAAAAAAAACTCTTAATAGCTTGCTCGTCTATGTGCAAAAAATCTGAACGAAATAGGAATTTTTTCCCGTGCTAGATGTAGGTAAGAAAGAATATATTAATCCGGAGGTAGGACTCCTATCTACACCGAACAGTGGAACCAATTATACATGTTATGGTGTAGGATTCGTATCTACACTGAATGTGAGGCACCATTCCTACGCGGAACGTTAGGAATTTCTCCTTTACAGAACGCTACCTTAGTACGAATATGCGTTAACATTTAACAAGCAGGAATTGTTAGTGTACCGAACAGTATTCAGGAATCCAGCAAGAGTGTTATCTACGCCGACATAAGGGAGCGTTCACAAATTACGGAACATTTTTTTTTTTAGCAATTTAGACCCCCGTTCCCCTTTGTAAGGGTGCGTTTACGCTACGAGACCTTCTCGCTCGCCAAAAGCTGTTTGCTAGGCAACCGTTATTTATTTACGATTAATTTCCCGTTTCTATTAAATGATTGCGGTAATAGACAACAAATAAATGTATTATAAATAACAATTAACAACACGGACAAAGAACAAAGTGCAACAGTAATTTTAAACATTGCTACAACATTGTTGCCATTTCACGCTATTTACAAAATTTGCTATTCTCGCTGAAAAAAAAACAGCTTCTAGCAGTGATCAAACTCTGGCAGAATAAATAGCTACTCGCAGCGAAAATTCAAAATCCAACATGGCGTCCATTTCGAAGTTATCGATTCGAAGACAAACCTTCGAATGCCGGTATTCAGGAATCTGTCCGTCGTTATGTACTGCAGTAAAAATTGTTTTCTTGTTGTAATAAATCGACGCTGTCATGTTGCAAGCATCGTACGTCGTGTCACGAGGCACGAGGAGAAAATTTGCGTCCGCGTTGTTGCCATGGTTACTACGTATAGACAACTTGAAAGCCGCATTCTCCGACAAAGGCGAGAAGCAACCAGCAGATTTAGTATTGACCAAGTAAAAGCTAGTGAACGTGAAAATTGTCCTTGCGTTTACGCGCCCTAACACCAGTGTGTCACTTGGCTTGACCCTTTCCACCTGAAAATACGTAACATTTTCTAACCCTCCCACCGCCCTCCATTTGTAAAGGTTTTTTTTTATTGAATTCGTTTTTATGAGCAGTCGTAATACCTAGGGGTGTAATGACCAGATAATGACCAGATATCTGTAAAAAAAAAATTTTAAGTCGTTAAACAGATGTAAGAAAAATAGTTTAGCTAAAAGAAAAAGAATGTAGATAAAAATGTAGCAAATAATTAGTGTGTTACTTATAACTTCATCATACTCACCCTCCCCCATCGTGACAGATGGTAACACATTTGCTGAACTCCTCCGCCAAGGTTCATGTAATTTGTGAACGATCCCTATTGTCCGTTGAGAGAATTTCGTTACAGTAGGGAGAATTTGTTTTTTAATCAGCAAAAAAGCATTGTTTCAGTTAGCACGTGGTGGCTTTTTTCTAAATAACTACTTCAGTTAAACTAAAATAACCTTGAAAAGGCACATGTTCACATAGGAAGCTACGATTTGCGCTTATTCCCATGATTTTTGGTGGTGTTGTTTGACCTGTAGAGAGGACAGACGAAAGTATCCCCAGAACAAGAAGAAGAAGAAGAAGCAGAACAAGAAGTTGTCTATTTGGCCCCTCTCTGGATCTCGGATTTGGCTGGACCGAATTTCACAATTTTTAGACTGTAGAGAGGCCTTGACTAGTCGAGGCTGGATTCCAAATTTGGTTTTAAAATGTTCACTTTTGACGGCATTATACGCTCTCAAAGATGAGAGTTTAACACAGAGACCCTAGGCTGACCCTAGGCTATCGCCAGTGTTAATAAATGCTACCGCCATTTGTTCACTTCCAAATGCAGCCAAAAAGTCGTAAAAGGGTATAGTTCCTTTATTTATATTATTCGGCGGCATGCATTTCTTACTAAGTAAGTTCTAGTCAATGTAGAGACACAGGTTTCGTACACAATGCATGTCGTTTTACTGCGTAAACTAATCTTAGTTCCATTTTCGAATCCTTCTTCATTCGTTAGCAGTCGCGAGTGATTTTTATTTTTTGTGCAGACTACTATCGCAGCTTAGAAGTTTGAATATCAGTTATGAAATATACCAAGAATTTATAAGGTTGGGGAGGAGAATTTATAACTCTAAAAAGTCCCTATTGAAACGTGTTACATTCATTCCTATTAGTTCCATCCGAATTTTCAGATGGCACCACGCGTTCCATCTGGTAATTTTTGTCATGTTTCAACCCAAATCTAAAGTAAACTAAATTACAATTAAGCTAAACTAAATAATAATTAAATACAAGCTAGTTTCGCTTAGTTTAGTTTAGTTTAATTTTAGGCTGAAAATTGAGTAGAAATTCCCACATAAAACTCTCGGCGCCCTCTGTAAACTTAGACTGAACTAATAGGAATGAATCTAAGACGTTTCAGTAGGGGGTCTCAGTCACAAATTCTTCTCCCCCAACCCTATAAATTCTTGATTATACGAGTCTGTAAAGTTACATCTACTGAAAGAATGGAGCCAACGGCGTGTGTGAAACCACATTATCACAAGGACCATCAAAATAAAATGGTAAAAATACGGGGAAACCTTATAGAACAAACAGATTCTGTTTTTATGAAATGAAACAACATTAGTATTTCGCTTCACAAAGTTTAAAACACATCATTAGCTGGGAGGAAATGAGTGTTAGTGCTCTCTTTAATAATTCTTTAAAAAACTGACACCCAAACTTGTTTTTGCGACGTGCTCAAAACTTTTTAATTATGTTATACCATTGCCGTGTAAATAGTCACAGTAAATTGAATCGAACACATTATTTCGAGGCCAAAGCTGTAAAAAACAAAAAGATACATAGCAATGGATGCCAAAAACAGTTTTAAATACACAAAAATACATCCACAGAACTCGCGGTGAAATAAAGAGGCTACAGTGACTACCAAGTCGCAACAGGTTTTCTGTTCACTTCTACCACTTTCAAATATATTCAGGCGCACATCTCTATCGCGCACTACAACAGCTATCTTTATTATATAATCTAAAAGCAGAACCATCACAGTAGAATTGGGTTCACGGAGATTTGGATTGGACAGTAGGCATATTCATTCATGCAAGAAGGTGTGCCTGACACACAGTTACAGTTTTCGGCATTGCCGAATGCACCACATGTATCAGCGCAAGCAAGCAAAGTGACAGTGGAGTCGTCAGAATATTAGTGTTGTTGATGAAGCCTGCAGCGACTTGTAGCAACTTGACGCTGCTTTGGCCGTCAACATGGCCGTGGCCGTGGCAACATGAATTTAAGCCTAATTAGTTAAACAGGACGGAAAAGCCAATGGCTCAAGATGAGTTAAATAAATACAGCCGTGTCAGTAAGGCACAGCAAGGTAGACCCTGGGCCTTTGATTTCAAAGGTCGTGGGTTCGATTCCCCGCTCAGGCAGCCTGACATATAAGTCCAAAAGGCAACGTAAATAGGTTTGCATCTGTATTTATTTAAGCCTAATTTTCAGATTTTAGGCCTAATTTTTTTTACCTGCTGTTTTAATTTCGTTAGCAGCAGCTAAGGGATAATTTGGTTCGAGAGCACGCCTGTACACCCATCCAACATGGTGTTGAGACTATTTTCAATAAAGCTAATGTGTCGTTAACGAAATTATTTTGTTTTTACGGTTGCATGTTATCGTAATGGTTTAAATGTGACGATCAAATATTATTATGTCATTTAGCTACGTCGTGAAAGCCCATTAGCTATAAGGAACCAACACTATTTCATTTTTCCGTGTTTTTTAACTAACATTTGGTCGCTGAATCTAATAGTGAAAAATGTGTCGTCTCTATCTGGTTGAAAAAAGACGGACATAGTCATTGCAATAGTAATCGACGGGTTAGGCTTTATGGAAGACTACGACATGAATTTTATTTTACAAATCATTCATTCAACAACCATTTCCGGAATAACATTGTTTCTGCAGTGAAGAGATTTTCCAGTTGACGCATTACAATGGAACCCACAACTTCGGCTAGAAATAACATTATCATATCAAAAACCAAAACTGGTAAAACGAGCCGCCAAGTCCCGAATGGTTCGGTCCTTCAAAGGAGTGATATCAACACACCAAAACATTCGCCAAGTTAATCGCCCCGCTTAATAGTTCGAAGGTTAAATGAAAACTAGAACATTGCTACTTTCGGTAGCAATGTTCCAGTTTTCATTTCACGTCCAAAGTATTATTCGGTGCGATTAAGTTGGCGAATGTTTTGGTGTGTTGATATCACTCCTTTGAAGGGCCGAAACATTCGGAACTTGGCGGCCCCTTTTACCAGTTTTGGTTTTTGATATGATATCACTCCTTTTTTTTTAAATTGTGTATTAGACTCAACTCCACTACCGCGCAGATGTGTAATAAAGGGGCACGTCAACAAGAAATTGGTTTTCAACAATTTGCTACTACCTTTTGCCTATAGGTCGAACCATTCTCAACTTGGTCACCTGTTTATAGGTTTTTGGTTTGGTTTTAATTTTGTTGTAATTTGTTTTATTTCGTTAGTTTTGGTGTGTTGATATGACTCCTTTGAAGGGCCGAACCACTCTCAACTTGGTAGCCAGTTTTGGGTTTTGTTTATTTTACTTTGTTTTTAGAGTTGGTTTATTTTTCGTGAATTGGACGTGAATACAATTTCTTTGGCAACGTTGTTTAGATTTATCGTGCTACACTAGTGTGTGTCTAGGCACGCACGTCAGTATACACGTTGTCATTGTCCGAACTTTGGCCGTCCAATGACAGATGATGCCGACAATACTAACAATGGTTATAACAATATTTTCGTACTTACGCGCCATCCCACGCCATCCTCGTTACACCCCCAGGCTCCAAACCATAAAAGGTACTCAGTTCGTATCGTACTGCAGCCATTCGTTCAATTTCACAGCTGGAAGCCTTCCCGTTATCTCGGTATCGATGAATAATCACCCTATGGAAACTAACATGAGGATGAGCGGACTAGAATTAGCTAGCTAGCAGCTAGCTACTAGTAGCTAGTTACACATTTGCAACGTTCAGATTTGATTGAAAGCAGCTTAGCTGGCAGTCCTACACGAGTTAATTTTTGTCAGGTGGGTCATTGCTCTTGATTTGAACACAATTTAAGCTTTTGTACCGCATTATTATTTTTCCCCAAGTACCTGAAATGTGCCCAACTATGCTTCAAGATATAAGACACTGACGCTGTGGCGCCGCGCTACAATGATTTACAACCTCGACAATTGCATTGATGTGATGTTTGTTGTGATGATTGTTGCCTAACTTGGTGCGACACATTAGCTTGTGTCTAGATGCAAAACTAATAATTCATCGTATTGGGGCAGTTGATTGATTCAAGATTTAAATGAGGGATACAAACAGATCTCAAAAGATTACATTCATAATGTCCACCTTTGCACCCAACATATATTTTTTTTTACCTTCGACAGCACAAGTTGCTTAAATACCTGAGAGTATTGACAGAACCGGTTGTGGGGGTAAATCTGAACTAGAATCTTCAAAACGCATGCTCATTAAATCTAATAGTTTCCTTTTTTGAAAGTTAAACGCTCCGAACAGGTTTTCAGAGGCACGTGACACCCAATTCTTTACAGAGAAATCAGGAATGGGAAAACCGTCGACGTCGATTATACACCCAGTGCAAATCAATCGTGTAATCTCTTTTCATCTACAATAAAAAAAATAAACAAAAAAAAACTATGTACTCTGAACATTTTCAATAAACGTCTTCACTTTTAGTATAACAACAACTAGAAAAGAAACACCATTTAGCTGGTAAGTTTTCTTTGAATACATTCGTTCATTTCTGGTACATAGTGCAGCACATTTTCCCACTCGGATATAGTTAGCAACGTGCATTTAGCACGTAGGGTTTTCTGTAGAAATTGGGAAAAGCAAAATTCACGGATATCCACAATCTCCCTAAAAATATACACTGTAAGCCATTTCTTATTGCTGAGAGGAGTACGGTGCTCGTGTTTTTCAGTAACGAATGCACTTTCATTTTCTGTTCGTTCGCGTCCCACACCCGACCAGCTTTCACCATTGTTCTGCAGAGCCTGCAAAGCAAAATCAACCCACCTCACGTATGCAGGAGACGTAAAGGTATTCCACTCATCCACAGTTTGAAACACATGCTTTATATTTACGTGACTTTTTCCAATCATAACTCCTCTTGCCAGTCTGGATTTTACAGGAAAATTATTTATGCTTCATACGTTTAGCACACCATGAAAATCACGCAAATATACGAAACGCAATCGGCTAGAGCATTCTAAACTTATTTGTCTACTAAATCCCAAGTTTTTACCGCAAGGTTTGGGTCTTCATTTCTTCTCCTTCTCCATATGTTAGTTGGCACTCCAGTTTGGGTGTGGAGTGTGCCAGAGGTTCGAGTTTTTTTAAGTAAGTTTGTTGATTTCCACCCAGTAAAGTAGTGGGTCGTCTGGTTGTGTAGGGTAACAAAACGCATCGTCTAATTGCTCCCCCCTAAATTGTTACTGGAGCGTGACTTTTTTCTTCTTCCCTCATTGAGTCATCCTGTTGATTCGAGTTCTCAGCTGAGTGATCCACCGCCACTGACGGTTGAGATTGATTTTGATTGGTTCAATCGTAGCGCGGTACAGAATGAATCCACCGTAGGCACACAGAGCGTTTTAGTCTGGTTGAATGGTTAAAAACGCATGGGCCTTTTTGGGTACCAGGGTCCAAAACTAGCTTCGGTAGAAATAAGCCATTGTTTCTGCGGCAAGAGCTGAATGCCACTGAGAGATCCGCAGGCCAATTTTTATAGTCGGTAGATGTGCTACGTCACAGCAATTTCATTGGTTACATAAGACGGCTTCTCATCGGTCAGTTGATTAAGAAAACGGTTTCTCATTGGTAAAATTACTTAGGTGTTTGCCTCAAGCTTCTCGTTACGTGTAGATGTGTTCGGACATGACACAAAGGGTCAAACATAAACGTCAGCCGTAAACGTAAGACACAAACATACCTAACATCACGAGCAACAAACATATAGACATGCGTAATGGCGCTGGATTTGTAAAACAAAGGTTTTCTCCAACCTAGCAAAATTTTAGCAGATATATTATTTTATTCAAAGACGGTCATTAGCTGTTGGTATTTCGTCCAGAATGTCTGTAGACGAAAGGTTGACACCGTTGGCTGAATAGTATTGATCGATCTTTGTAAGCAGACACAACAATTACCATTGGTCATTTTCACACATGACCACAAATCAGGACGCATTGTTCTCTAAGAGGCCCAATGTTCGCTGTCGCTCGTAATAAAGGAATTTTCCAGTCAACAGGTTTTGCACCCTTTACTAGTCCATTATAGATTTCACTCATTTTAATGTATTTTTGTATAGAATAAAACATTCACTGAAGTATTTCGGTGAAGACAGCAACTTCAGTTTGAGTGTCAAAAGAAAAAGTCCTTCTGGTCTCAGCCACACGATACTATCAGATTCAGTTTTACTCTTAGCTTATTTGCCTGGACTGCGCACAACAACACATTTTTTTTTTATAAGTTCCAGAAACAAACGCTGTTCGACCTCTGTCATTTTCATTAAGATTTTTCATCTGATACTGATGAGATGGAAGTAAAGTATTCCAGGTTGATCCACACACGTCTTCATCAATTGTCGTTTTGGGATAACAATGTTACGTCGAATATTTCAACCTTCTTCTTAAAAAACGCACTTGTGGTGATGGTAGAATGGTTTTGTGTGCCATCTCTTTTTCTTTTTGTCTTGTTCCAAATGAGAATACATCATTTGCAAAGTGCCAAATAGTCTGCTTTGACACGACTCACTCTCCCAGTTATTCTCTCGTTGTATTAAAGATTTATTTCACATTTAGGAGCATCGGTCTTGATTGAATAAAGTTCATAATGACCAGGACAATAAAAGTTACTTGAACCACAAAGGCAATGTTTTTATGCTCGATGAACTGATACACTGCCATACGGATGGGATTGTAAGCAATCAGAGTCAAATCATCAAATGAAAGTGATACTGTTTGCTCAAGTTGTTATCTTAGTACTTTAGTTAAAAGCTACATGGTGTTTTGTTGTTATTGTTTTTGTTATTGTTTTGGGTAAATTTCGTTTTAGCCAACCCCTTGAATGTTATGTATACAAACTAATTAAAAGGTGTCTCTTTGCCTGTTTCTGTGTAGGATAGACAAATACTTTACTGATCAAAACCACCTTAGACATCTCCAATACACAGCAGAGCTCGGCTAGACTTTTCTTCAGAGCTCCCACAAAGTGCAGCTTTGGTCGCTTTATTGCATGGCTTAGCTGAGCTTTTTGACGTGCTCCCAGCTGGGCGCCTGAAGAAGAGGGGGATAATTTTGCTAGGTAAATCTCATCGGAAGTTACTAGGATCTTTTACATGTCACAACCAACATGAGCATGCGACATCACAGAGCCCTTCTCTTCCCGAAAATGCCAGGGGTGACTGAGGCTGGACTCGAACCCGGGACCTCTGGCACACAAGACGGTCATGCCAACCAGCAGGCCACCATGTTCCGCGCTTCATTGCATAGCAGCGATTCATAGACAAAGTTCCCGCTCTTTAAAAAGCAACCATAAAAAACTCCAATGGTGACTGATCCCTTGGAGGGTTTTATTCCATAATTCTTAACATGTACCAGAGAAACAGTTTTACAACATTATATTAAAAAATGTGGGATGCCCCTTTAAAAACAAATAATACCAACTGTGAAAGTCAAGCTAATTTTTCATATTCGACATGAGCACAACCGGTTTTTTAAGAGTCCTTAAATACTTTGTGTCAGTTCTTGAAGTTTGTTGTCTGTGGAAATAAAAAAAAATTCTTAAAATGATGGCGAGAATAACGTTTGTTGTATTCTTAAAATTGTAATTCTTTTTTCATATCAATATTTTGTTATTTGATTTTGTTTCCTCTTGTATCCTGCACATGTTTGGTCAAGGGGGTGGGGGAGGTGGTTATCACGTGAGCCTTTACTTTGCCATTACGAAATTACAGGTCACGGGCTTCATGTTTGATGGCCATCATGATTACTACCCCAAAATATTCTTCTTGAAATTGCAAAACGTGGTCCCGGTGTTGTGAAATTGAACTTCGTTGTAATTATCAGTGACGCAAGTACCCCCTCCTACAAATCCATGCCGCTTTTCAAAAATCGTGCCTCAACATGTTTTTACTAACATAAGGCCATACTAGAAAAAACAAATGATTTAAAATTGAGGTGTCCTTTCTAGAGAATTCGATGCTTTAAAATATGTGCTAGTTGAATATGCTTGCCCCTACCACTGAAATATTTCATTTAGCCAACCTTGCGTAAAGCTTTAAATTTTATACTAAAAAAAAGTTCAACAACAAGCCGAATTTGCTAACAAAGAGTTGACAATATGAGAAATTGGTGAACACACGAAAATGCTGGATGTTGCAATTTGTTTTCAATAAAAACTTTATTTTATTTTATTCTGCCCACAATGACAAGTAAGCACTCTGCCTATTCATCCTTGGCCAGTTGCGACATTCGGCTCTTCCCCACTATTCATGATGAACGCTCAGATTGAACATTACCGAATAATGAGCATGATGAAAATACCTAGACTCATTGCATAGCCTCTTGTAACTAGTTCTTTATTGAAATCACGTGATGATTTGCTGCCCCCCCCCCCATCCCTCTATCACCATTGACCTCTTGGTTACAACACACGCGCCTTATCGTTATGACGGAGTGATTGGGGGTAGCCACAAATGAACCATGAATGAACAAGTACGGTTTTTCACCCCTTTTAAAGACCCAGTTAAAATACGCTTGCATGTTTTTATTTTATTCAATATATAGTATTATTTATTCTATATAGTATTTTATTTTACAATATTTAGAAACAAACAATAAATCGGCAACAGGGAAAGTTCAGACATGTCCAGTCTTTTGCATTTAAAAAACCAAGTTCTTTGCGCCCCCCCCCCCCCCCATTTTTTAAAAGACTAACTTAAAGGGGCTTGCTGTCAAAGAGTTGGTGTTTGAATCAAGAGCCTCAAAATTTAAAAGTGGTTGGTAAAAATGATATAGTTAAATTTTTCAGTAACCTGCTAAAGTAACCAAAAATCTGCTCTTTCAAAATCCCAAAAATCCAAAGTGTATTCCAATAAAAGATGAATGCTAATTAGGCCTATAATTTGGCTGATGGTAAAAAAAAAAAAGAGACCCTCAACAACCTAAACTTAAAGGCGCTTGTTTACTTTCATATAACTTGATTTTTCACATTCGACATGAGAACATCTGTACTTCACAGCAAACTTCTTTTTAAGCTTTAAACGTTGGATTTTGATGGGAAACTTCTTGCTTGGATTGGTGCATTTGTTACAGGTCACACATGTGTTGTCATCGGCACTTCTTGCTCTTCACGTGTGGATATCGTTAGCGGTGTCCCACAAGGCTCTGTGCTTGGGCCTTTTCTTTTCGGAACTTATCTGAATGATCTGTCTTGTAGTGTTCGTAACACGAAACAGATGAAATTCTCGGATGATCTCAAGCTTCACAGTGTGATCACTGATTCCCATGGTAATGATTGTATTCAGGCAGGAATCAGTCATGTTGTTCGTTGGTCCATTGACTGGCAATTACCAATCTCTACCGCAATATGTTAAAGTTTCCATATCAGCAATGGCAATACAGTGTACAGTTATGATGCCTTGACGTCTTGCGGTTGTGCAGCGAGCATTCACCTCGGGTTGTGTAAACAGTAAGCTGTCGGCATATAATGTCTTTGTTCACCCCTTATTGGAATATGCTACTCCTGTCTGGTGCCCTTATTTCATTCAAGATATCGATCGTATCAAATCCACTCAGCTGTGTTTCACAAAATCTCTGACTGGCACGCGGCACGTGCCGTACAATGCTGCCAAACTAAACTCAGTTTGGAATCTTTTGCGCTACGATGTCTTAAGGCCAACCTCATACTTACCTTCAAAATTCTGAATGGCTTTTGTCCGTTGACCAAATAGTAGCAGTGTGATGTGTTGTTCCGGAGTAGTGATGAACTGGGATAACTTTCCATATGAAAGCAGTTGGTGCATATTTTGTATGATTTAGCTCCATCAAATGTATTTCTGATACAAACGTTTGTTAGGCTAGTTTGTTCAGTAATTCTATTTATTTTTTATTGGACACTGTTTTAATTGTTTAAATTAATTTTTGCACACCTTTAGTCAGCTGAAATGCTAGTGCATCTGAAACGGCTCAGTTTAGAACCTTACAGATGTTTTTGAAGAATATTCTAGGGATAGAACCGGGAAACATCTGATCGTATCTCGGGATAAGGTATGTTTGCCGCCCTCCACCAACAAATTCAAGCTGGCGCTGGACAAACACGTGATCTTCCTATAGCTACTACTAGCTGCCCCTACATCTTTGGTTAATATTTTTGAGTTTGTCATAGCCTGGCAACTATTTTGCATGTGAACGTTACTGCTACGACGAACAACAGGTTATTTATTCATTTTGGCGGAGTTAATTAATATTCCAGTTTTCAGAAGAAATAAAGGAACTAAGTGGATTACGTAATTTTCAGAGGTTATCCCGGATAGAGAGGAACAATTTGGCCAGGTAATTCTTAAGATTTTCGTAGGCCACAATGGACTTTGTCACGAACGACCCTCTGTGGCCCTTCTTTTCCCAAATGTGCACTTAAGGATAGGGTAAGCCCAGGCTTGAGCCCGGAACCTCCGGGAGATATGAGATTGTCGTGCTAACCTTCTGTCCACCCTGACCCCAATATATCATGTGATATCCACCGAAAACCAAAACTGGTATAAGAGCAGCCACCAAGTTTCCAAAAAGGGTCGGCCTTTCAAAGTAGTGATATCATTCAACCAGGGAAACGCCGCCAAGGTTAATCTTATAGCCAAGTTAATCGCACCTACTAACAGTTCGAAAGTTAAATGAAAACTAGAAGATTGCTACTAGCGGTAGCAATCTTCAAGTTTTCATTTAACGTCCAAAGTATTATTTCACGCAATTAACTTGGCTGATAGGATTAACCTTGGCGGCCTTTCCCTGGTTGAATGATATCACTACTTTGAAAGGCAGACCCTTTTTGGAAACTTGGCGGCTGCTCTTATACCAGTTTTGGTTTTGGGTGGATATTACAACTTTCATAGGCCTGTGCATACAAAGAATTCCACTGTATAATAGTCACCTCTTCTTTTTTTGTCTGGAGTGTCAATAAATTTTCAAATTCATCATTTTTACGTTTGCCATTGCCCAATTAGCCGTCACACCAGCCAAATGGACACGGTTTGGCTTATTGTATGCCCATGTTTCACATGCTTAAGTTTATTTAACCCGATTGTTGAGCGCACTGGCAAACAAACGCTGATTTTCGTTTGCTTCGCTCACTCAATCAGCGCATCCCCCTTCACTTGGCCCTCCCGTGGTTAACGTTAATTATTCAATCATGAACACATACTACAAACTCACGGAATGGTAAATGTTCATACAGTTCTAATATTCTGGTGGCAGACGAAGATTACTAAAACTAATCAACTCACCAGCTGTTTAAATTACTCGCCACTTACACTGGACTGCAAGATCAGTAAGTCTACATAAAATAAAATGTCCGCGTCACGTTATTGAGGACACTTTTTCTCCATAAAGAACACGTTCCCACCTGTGCTGACGATTTGCATTTTGTTTCGTAATATTCTTTCCAGCAAAATTGTCCCTTTAATCGCCGTAGGACAGATAATTCGGTTTGGATTCGTGTACCGTAAAAAAAAACTGACCAAACCTTTGCAATAAAAGATAAAGATGTTCTGTCTCTTAGTGAACCACCTATTTACAAAAACAGTGCATTATGACAATTAAGACTGAAACGATAAGCGCGTTTTTAAGTCCCATATGATAATTGGGTTGGTCGCGGGATTCGATCCAGCATTCACTTGGTTTGCAGACGAGGACGCTGACCACTGAGCTGTTGCAGCTCGCTTTACTCGGGGTCCCCGGGGACCCCTCATAAAGCTCACATTGCGCTTTGGGACTTAGTTTCTTGCCGTTCAGTAGCCGTCCTTTTAAAGGGACGCCAGGCTATAAAGGGTTATACATGTAATAATCTACTGTTGGATGACAATACAAACAATGGTTACAACAATAATTTTTCAGTTACGAGCCACTTCAGGGCCACGTGCTTCTAGCTGCAACCCCCATTTTAGAAAAAGGCACTTCCCCATATGACGCTTTACCTGTCTGCCGAAATTTAGATATGGCAACATTCCCTAATGAGCTGTAGAGGTGTCTTTATAAATACCCTATGAGAATTAACATGGGAGCCTGGTGATTATTAACACTGGCGGTAGCCAGTGTTAGTAAGGGTCAGCCTAGGGTCTCTGTGTTAAACTCTTAACTTTGAGAGCTTATAACGCCGTCAAAAGTCAACATTTTAAAACCAAATTTGGAATCCAGCCTCGACTAGTCAAGGCCTCTCTACAGTCCAAAAATTGTGAAATTCGGTCCAGCCAAACCCGAGATACAGAGAGGGGCCAAATAGACAACTTCTTGTTCTGCTTCTTCTTGTTGTTGTTGTTCTGGGGATACTTTCGTCTGTCCTCTCTACAGGTCAAACCATTTGTCCTATGAATCTGGTTCTTAGCTCATTTTACAGGTATTGCTCTGTAGATGTGCCCTTTCCATAAGGCATTTTCTAATTGGTCAAGTGGTTCAGGGGTTATGGAGCTCTAAACGACCAGATTGATTGTTTTACATTGTTTTAAACATTGTTATTATGCAACAATGCCAATTTGCAAACGCCAGCTGCAAGACTGAAGATTAAAGGATTTGTTTCAATTATTAACAGTGTTAGTAAGAGTCAGCCTAGGGTTTCTGTGTTAAACTTTCAATTTGGACCGATAACTGCACTGTTTTACAGTTTAGCTGCAATTCTAAAAGTAACACGAATTAATAAACAAAAACGGAACGTTAAATGTTTAGAGTAAGGGTCTAAAAGTCAAAACCTAGAAGGAACACGGACAAGCTTTGACAGTAAGGGTCTAGGTATAAAATTTTGTAAGAGGCTGGTAAGCATTAGACCCTTACTACCCGGTGGTCAGAAATAAATACATTTTGACGAAAAACTGGAAATCTTCCTACAAAGCCCCATGTGATGAACCAGTGGTTGGTATACGTTTGCTGCTTTGTTTTATGTTAAAAACTATTTGTCCATTTAGTAACATGGTAGGGTATTCTCAGCAGAGAGCATTACTGGTTATCTTCCACCGTAAATCTACGAAATATAATAAAAAATTCTAAAGCATCAAAAGACAAAATGCCAAACTTCACAAGAAAATTGTGTTCTTAAAGTTCTATAACAATATTCTAAGAACAAAGAAACCTGATACAACCGTTCATACACATTCTGTCCGAATAGATTAGACCTAAGCTAACCACCGGGTAGTAAGGGTCTAATGCTTACCAGCCTCTTACAAAATTTTATACCTAGACCCTTACTGTCAAAGCTTGTCCGTGTTCCTTCTAGGTTTTGACTTTTAGACCCTTACTCTAAACATTTAACGTTCCGTTTTTGTTTATTAATCTAGTTACTAGTTACCAGTCACTAGTTACACTCAACGTTATTGAGGGCACTTTTTCTCCATAAAGAACACGTTCCCACATTTTCGTGTTGAGGTTTTTTTTGTTACTGGACCCAAGACACCTGATTCAAACGATTTGCAAAGATTTCTACCGCATGGGGAATTTGCACCAGTTTGCTGAAATCACGTATAAGTTGGTTTCAGTTAAAAGACTCAAGTCTGCTAGTGCGGCCACCTTTTTTTCATCAACAATCATTTTTTAACAATCAGATGTCTACAATCGGACGATCTACTATTACTTGGCGGCGACACAGGTTAACAATAGACACGAAACATGAATCGCTGTAAATTATACTCTAGAAATAACGTGGTACAAAAGCGACGTTTGTGCACTTACATTTACTTCAAGTGATGAGACCCGGATTCGAACTAGCAAATCAGCCATTCACCAGATCACTGCACACCGTTTTTACCGATATGGCCACTAGTCCACTGGAGTTTCATATGTATGATTTTCGCTGACGACTTGTTTCCAATTAATCTTTAAGAGTACCACATAGAGGTGAAGTGACAAAACAATCATCAATAGCACGTCAGTGGCAGGTCCTGGGTTCGAGTCCTGATCAGAGTATGTGTATTTTCTCTTTCCTGGGATAAGCCAGGGTAACTAGGGCAGAAGTGCAAGGGAACGCTCCTCCTCCCTTCCACACGAATATTTGTAGAGATGCGAAAATGGAAATTGATTTATTTGCTAGTAGTCCTTCTGTTGGCCCATTACCGCCATTTTGAATCGCATCTTAGTTGATACAGAAACTTCAACTAAATCTGTACAAAACAAAACTTGATAAGAATTCTGGCCCAACTTTTTGTCATTTGGAGTCGTTAACAGCAGTGAACTTCACGAAAATCGGGCATAGTTGTCAAAATTGAAAACTTATTTTGTCGTTACATTCGCTAGTAGCCCTTTAACTGTTAGCCCATCACCACCGTGATTTAAAAATCCATCTCAGTTAAAGGCGAAACGTCCAGTAGACTTAACAAAACAGAAGTAACAGGATTCTGCTAAGCTTTTACCATTTTAACTGTAAGCAAACTTACTTTCTTTACAAACTTAAATTATTCGGGGTTAGTTGAAGCAATAATTTACACCCTGTGCATTCTTAGTTTAAGAGAGTATAGTAATTGATAAAAATTTATATTTTTACACTGGTATCAATTCATTTGCAAAGAAAATGTGTAAAAATTAAGTATTTACCAAACCTGTCATGCTGACAAATGACTAAGAAAGCTGTCGAACTTTGCTTGAGAGTATGCTGCAAACATGCTCTCGGGAAGTCAGAAACAGGTAGTAAACTAATGTAAAAAGTTTCAGCTCTCTGCACTGGACCCCGCTGGAAGACAAAAAAGCTTCCTCAAACTCTTAGCTGGCAACCTTCCAAAGCATTTTTCTTGTTGCATAACTGCAAACTATTTCGTATAATCTATAGTTGACATGTCAAAATAGCTTTCGAATAGGCAATGAGTTAATCTAGTATTTTCACCAGGGTTGGCAATTTCCCGGGAAAAACTAGTTTAGGACAGGGCACTGGTAAGAGGAAAAAATGTTATTTTTTTATGATTTTTTTTTTATTGCCTGCATTTTTTAAGTTTGGAGCCTAACTTCTCAATAACACTTATAGTAGTACTTAGTAATTCTATTTGAAACGAAAATTCAAGTAACAGAATGTTACAGAAAGTAACATAGAAACTTTCATTATAAGAATTTTTAGCTGAGCATATTATAATTTTTTCACTCATAACACACAATTATAATATATATAATAATTTCTCCACATAGAGGTGGAAGGACTACGGAAGGGTGTTGAACCGCTGATACCGAGCCAAACTAAGAGAAAGGGAAAAGTGACCATTATAAACATTAATAGACTGTAATGGTAAATACTGACGCTTCAGGAATTTGTTGAGATTTTCCTGTTTTAGCATACGGCAAAATCCCTGCACCGTTGGCTGGTCTACAGTTGTTGCCTTAAGGGCATTCCAAACATTTACGACACGTACGGAAAAAAAGTTTAGGCGGCAGGTAGTCCGCACAGGCTGGCAAGCGAGCTTCCAGTTATGACCCCTTGTAAGCATAGCTCCCAATACGGGTTCGAAAAAGGGAAGATTCACATCAATCAACCCACGGAGTATTTTGTATGTGAGAATCAAGTCGAAGCAAATGCGACGCAATTAAAGTTGGTCCAGCCCCATGCGAGTGAGGCGTTCATAATAACTAAGGTCGTGCATGCCACGTAGGCTTTTCGTAAACCGGCACTGAACGGATTCTATCAGGTCAATATCACCCAATAAGTGAGGGGACCAAACTGGGGTAGCGTACTCGAGGATGGGCCTCACAAAAACCTTAAAGGCCCAAATTTTAATTCGAACGTTACCAGACGTAAAACACTCACTTGTTTACGATGGCAACCCGCTTGAATGCTAAGGCACTGGTTTTTTGACAGTGAAGAGAAGACTTTAGATTTTTCGTAAACCACACTCCAAGGTCCTTAACCTCATCAATAGAGTCAAGGGCCTGGGATTCAAGAAGGTAGTCCGAGCAAAAGTTATGTGTGCCAACGTGGAAAGTAAAACATTTTGAAGAAGAATGTTTATTATGTTCATTTTCCTATGTAAACGTTGCATCAGCAAACATATTTTGAATCTAATCTTTTGAATTGAAGAAAATTTTAAATACATTTAACATTATTTAACTTTTAAAACTAATATAATTACATTTTACACATTGAACACCTATATTTGTCTTTAACTGGAAAAAAGTAGTTTATCCCGGGGTGGTAAAAACTTGATAAATACCTGGCATAAACCACCCCTGGTAAATACCATGCCAACCCTGATTTTCACAAGGTCATTCATTAATCCTAGTCTGCTTTATTTAACAGTAAAACAGTTTATCATTTTTCAACCATCACACAATACACACTCTCTCTCTCGCTTCTTCCCTCTCCTTTTATTTCCCTTCAAAATAGCCATCATTTATTTATCAATTATTTCCCCTACTTTAACTAGAGCGTTGAATTCACCTGTTTGTTCCACCAATTTTCATTGCTTTTTCTATTAATAACGACAGAATACTTTATTTTCTAATAATGACACTACAATGTTTCTAAACTTTTCATTTCCAATTCACTATTGTTCGTGTTTTGAGTCCATTCATTTAAAGTCAATTTTGGTAAGTTTCGCTTGCGTACATCAACAGAAAAGAAACTGCAGTAGGAAGACAAATAAACCACCACCCGTCGTAGTATCTGGGGACTGCAATGAAGACCAGTTGGCACATGAATTTTGTCTTATTTAGCTAGCCGCACACTGATCTTCACTGCAGTCCCAGGACGCTAACGACGGGTTTTTGTTTGTTGGCCTTTTTTGTCCCTACATTATTCCTAAACGAAAAGAATAACGCAATTTTAAGTAGTTAAACTTATTTTTAACATTTTTTTCGAATTACCTGCTAATAGCTGATGGCACTGAATCATCAGCCGTTCTACTTCCTTCCATTTAAATAGTGATTTCACCTTTGAAAACTAATAATTTTTTTTTTGTGTGTTCTTTCTTTCTTTCCAAACCAAGTCAAAAGTTTTGCTGTGTTGGGAAGATAAACTCACTAAGTGGCGGTTTGATGGGAAGAAGTAGAATGGTCGACGATGCATGCCATCTATCGGCAGGAAAAACGAACCAAATGTAAAACAGTGTCGAAAACTTGTTAAAATTGCGTAAATCATCTATGCTGCAAATCTGACACTCCAACTTAGGCCATGAAGCCTAGTCGTTTAGGTGTAAAACCAAGATTATAGATGTAAAAATTACCGAAGTTGCTGTTCATTTAATTCACGTGTCAGGTCGACGATCTGAATGACAACGCAGGAAGCACTAAATATACGTTACACTACATCTACAAATGGTGCTTGTAACTACAGCTGATCTACAGCTACACTTACAGGAGTAGGTGTTACTTATTGGGAAAGCATGCAGGTCATAAGGAAGCGTGGAAAGAAATGCATTAATTTTAGGGCACATGCGAGACTGGCCTAGCAGGGAAGCCACACCTCCAGGCGGGGAGGAATCACTACAGTTTTACGGTCACTACATACATTTACTCACATCTAAGGAGCAGACGCAGTCGCAGAATAAACTGCAGAAAATACTAGTGATAAGTGGGGAAAGCGTGAACAGGTGTTGTCGTTAGTACTGCTGTATCACAACGAATTATAAATACGTTTCCTGACCAACCAGTCACAGCGATCGTTCCCTAATGTTTTCGGTCGAAACTAAAGTAGGCCACGCGAGGACGCCACGTTACAGTAGAGGAAACCTTGGAGCCGAGCATTCGTAAAGTTCATGGAACAAGACTGGTAAGCAATCAATACCAAGTAACAAACGTTGTGAGCCGAGCATTTGTAAAGTTCAGGGAGTAAGGCCATGTGAAGGTTGGTAAACTCTAGTTTTAGTTTTATTTATGCCAAGATTATATTTAGATAGCGTTCGAAACCAAAGACCTTGCCGGCCGTTTTGAGTTACGGCGCTTTTGGCAAGGATGCTGCCATATATATTTCATATGAAATATATATGGAAGCATCCATGCTTTTGGTTACGGATTGCTGCCGATGCTACATGAGTTGTCCGAAAAGTACCGAATAAATGCGTTGTTCCCGCCAGCAAAAAAATGATATGACTCCTAGAATAAATAACGACGAAAAACAATTATAGTAGATAAGTTTACATTTAAAAAAAAAAAAATTAAATCTGGATTTAAAAAAAAGTAATTGAATTATTCTGTTTCTGAAGTGATTTGAAACAAAACAAACCCGCATGTCGTATATGTGCTGAATGATACGGGGGGGTTATATCTCTTCTTAGTAAACGATAATAATAAATAATTAATATATTTAATAAAACTTTAATATTATTATTACATGTCCAAGTATAACGCATGAATGTGCAAGCTCCAGGGGTTCACAACTGAAAGTTATACATTGAATATTTTTCAATTAAAGGGACGGTAGCGCTTCTTCACACACGCGAAATCGCGTAACAATATAGGCCCGCGAGCCAACGTGCGGATTGATACTCTGTCGTAATATCCGCCGGCTGGAAGACGC
>JAHWFP010180121.1:39558-64481 GCA_023313725.1 Lithobius niger | reverse complement strand
AAAAAAGCCCCAAAACCAAGGGCGCATGCGTGACAGAGCACGTGCCTCGAGCCTAAAGTGAAGGCGATTGGTTTACAGTCATTTGATCTTTTACATGAGAGCACGAGGCCAAGATTACATGAATAATACCAACAATAAGAAAAACACTAGAAAATATCCAGATGCACGCTATCATGCAATTTACATGCAACAAATTGAACTCCTCTCCTCTACAATGGCGTCAAGTACATCTTAATTAGCAAATCCGACATACTAAACAAAAGGGTAACTGCAAGATTCGCAACAGTGTTGGCAGCATACGCAAATTGGCATAATTCATTAACCGTGATCAGCTCTGAAACAAAATCAGAAATGTTAACCTGAGGGAGGAACAACATTAGTTTCATTTCTAGACGACCACGGTGACTAAACTATGCCAACTTGCATAAGATGCTGTAGTTTGCAGCACCATTCTGTTTATACGTGTAATGTAGCAGGTTGTGTTGAGTTAGTGTCGAGTCATCAGTGTGTCAGTTGCTGTTTGTTTCCAAGCATGCTTCATGTACAGTACTTTGAGGACCACTGGACTTAATTTTACACTCACTGTTTGGCAGGAACGCCACTAGGTCAGCAAAACAAAATGATGCTTGCAATTTTCGTAACTCCTAAACTAGCGTACCGAATTTCGTTCTGTTTTGTGCAATGGCCATGCCTTGCCAATGTCTACAAGTTTCTAATTTAAACTGGCGTTCAACGAAGCGTAGTTAAAAAGTTAGCATCACGATGACCTTCAAAATATGCGTCAAGGTCAGTGTTCGATTCATGGTTTGTTGGTCACCCGTTCGCCTACATACCATGCAAAGTTTCATTATCCTAACATTAACCATCTTTGATTGCCAAGGGTGTTCCGTCCTTTCTGCCCCACCCTGTATAAATTATGTGTAATTGTTTCTGGGTCCAAAACACAGCATCGAAATGTTTGACGGCTGGTTGTGAGAGTTTTCGTCGTTGGCTAGGGAGATTGTTGTAGTGGTACAAAATTACATTTCTTCGTAGTCATAGTCGTCGCTGTTGGTTACTTTAATAATTAAGGGTTTGACTCGGTATTCAATCAGATGATCAGTACCCCAATAATCGTTCTCAAGCGTTACAACGTGGTTAATGCATTTCTGCCAGTCACCAGGGGTTACATATTGGCTACTGCAGTAGTTGTTAATGTTTTGACGTCTGTGTGTTGGATGCTCTTATTTCGCCTACTTGGACCCAAATTAACTCGATGAGATTCAGCTCGCAGTGGTACGGAAATTTGTTTTTCGAGCTACGAAATAATTTGCTGTTGTTTGTTGCTGCCTTGTCGAGTCGAACTGAATGACACGGAACATTGTCCATCACGATCGCCGAGTTGGCTGGAATATTGGTTAGTAGTTTTTAACCAGTTTATAAAACACTCGCCGTTCATTTCTTCATGGTAATCCCTAATCTTCGTTTTCTAATGAAAAGAATTTGAGCAGTATTTGAGCAGTATTTTATAAAGTATTTATTTAATTTTTGTTAGAGCCAGCATGCAATAATATCAAACGTCGATCTTTTCCCTGTGGTATGAGGCGGCCACGTAACTCTTTTTTCCTTGCCGTGCCACTGCATCTGTCGGCTGTGATGTTGGTTGGCCCACATCTCGTCCAAGTAAACAAACGGTGGTTGTGGCTACACAATTAACTTACCGAAGAACTACAGCGTAGAACATTTTCTGGACTTACAATATAAGTCGTAATCATAGCTGCAAAGGGCGAGCAAGTTTGGCAATTTCTTTGCGCGCTTCAGCTTTCGATGTGCTTGGCCGTGGCGGCGTCGTCTGCGGCGTTAGGCCTAATCGTAGTCATCGTAGTTTTGGCTGGTTTTGGCCAGAGTTGGGTATCGGTATTTCCTTTGCTACTGAAAAGACACGCTTACCGTTCTCTGAGATTTTGCAGTGGCAAAGCTGGTCTCTTAAATTTGTTGTTTCAGCATCCGTGTTGTGTCCTGAGCCTCCATGTATTTGAAAAGATTGCAAACAATCTCCCTAGTCGGCGAATTCAGAGGTTTTTCACGTAGGGAAAGCGATGAAGCGAAAGATAAGGTCGCCATGTTGGTTCGTCTGCTCGAAGAGAAATTTTTACCAGGCGTGATCAATCTATTGTCCAAAAATCCGCGCGGAGTGGCCAACCAGAACCTAAAATAGTATAACAACCATGACTTACTTCTGATCAGTGTCAGTAACATGGAAGATGGGTTTAGTGTTGGGAATACAGGAACCCCAAATTCCAATGGTTCGGAATGTGAAGGCTTCACTTTGCATAGTTGGGAAGCAATTTGTCACGTTTCTACTCATGATACACGGGTCGAAAATATTATAAATAAAGCCATCTCCTCTGTGAGGTACCAGAAGTGCCTCTCCATAGCTCTAATAGCCACATCTGCTACTTCGGGATCATTTACATAGTACTCTTTGAGGTCATGCCACTGTTGAAGATCGGTGACTCGAGCGTCAACACCAAGAGATGCAGTCAGCCAAAGTTTTACAAGAAAATATACATTCAGGTTTTCATCATCTTCTCTGGACAATACTGCAGCTGATGGCCAAATGCAAACATCTTTACCAATTATGTTATTGTTGTCATGCAGCAATGTCAGCCAAAGTCTATGTAAAACTTTGGCTGACTGCATCTCTTGGTGTTGACACTCCAGTGACTGTTCTTCAACTGTGGCATGACCTCAAACAATATCATGTAAATGATCCCAAAGTAGCAGACACAGCTATTACAGCTATGGAGAGGCACTTCTGGTACCTCAGGAATTGGGTTCATTTACACTATTCTAGAACCATGTGTTGATGAACCGAAACACGCCAAATCACTTGCCGACTATGCAAAGTGAAGCCTTCACATTCTGAATCAATGGAATTTGGTGTTCCTCTATTCCCCACACTGAATCTATCTTCAAATTGTATACCCTGATTGGAAGCAAGTCATGGTTGGTATATTAAACACATGGTTTCGGCTATGACTGGTTAACCAAACCCGAGAATCAGTAGGGGGGGGGGGGGGAGATGCAGGTTATCAGGATGCTGGAAGGTTTGTACATGCTAAAGCAGTCAATGTCGTATCATAAAGAGCAGTTAAGCTGATTCCAGATTATGCCCACAACATTATCACCGATGAAGTTCCAAGGCAATTCCTTTTAGAAGTCGTGGAGCAACATCAATACCATGTTCCAGACTTCATCAGAAATACTTTGAAAAATGTATAGAATTCCAGGATATATCATCGAGTTAGTGTTTGTACTGTTAAATGTTTCATAACTGTAAGATATTTTCTTCTTGAAAATGATGAAATAACTGTTATTAATCATTATGTTTCTTTTGACCAAATAATAAATGCCAGACTACCTTCATTATGATTTGTTGGCACTTACTATATGGGAAGCCTACATATGGCAAACTGACCAGATGCCTGGGGCAAGGCTTAGAAGGCTCCAATCGGGCTGAAATATTTTGTGGGATCTTAAGTTGACGATTCGAATGGAAAAAGGCCTGGGGAGCAAGATTTTATCACACTTTATTTTTTGGGACACCCTAATGTGCTACTGAAAAGCGCAAACGTAAAAACGCAACGTGACATCAATTTCTTAAGCTTCCCACCAGAGCACCAACAGTAGGACAAAAGCAGAAGTACGTTTGAGCCACGTAACCCACGCCATCTTGCTGTAGAGGAGTGCAGCAACTTAATACGTCGAGTCACTTAAAACCAGAATTGCTTAAGGCACAAATCTATTTTACCTAGTTTATTCTAGTTTATTTTACCTCATGTCCCAAAATTTTTAAGAAAAAAAACATACCTTAATTATCATTGTAAGGCATCTTAAAGTTGATTTCAAGGTGCGGCGCGCAAAAATATTTTTTTAAATATTTTCTTCGTATAAAAAGCACTTCGTTAACATCCCGCGATGTTGACATAACCATGATTTTTCTCCAGTGTGCCACTTAGGCGGCCGGTTTTTTTTATATTTTTTTCGTTACGTATGTCGTGCTCTAGGAAAGGCTAACATAAAAAAAAAGGACCGGAATCCACGGAGAGGGAGGGGAGTGTTAAAGTTGCGGAAAGACGTCAAAAAATCATTATTTAGGCCTTTAAGTAACGTAAAACTGTCTATATCCTTATTGGCCTACCTACTGTGCCTGCGTGTGTTTGATTCGGAATGACAGCCCATCAATAAATCGTCTTGGCTAATTTATCGGCCAAATAAGCATTTCCTTTAATCATTTGGCACAATATCTGATAGTTAAGGGGCACAGAGGCAGGATAAAAACATTTCTGGAAGTCCCTTTGTAGTATGATAGTGCTATTTTCGTACAGAGATCCAGAGAAGACAGACAAGATGGCTGCCCCCATGCAAACCGGAAGTGCCGCCATTTTGGAAGATTATCATCAATTTGGATGGTCATGACGTCACTTCCGGTCCACCATTTTGAATGACGTCACGTCCTGTCAGAAGTGGAACCGGAAATGTCTCCATATTGAAGAGTGGAACCGGAAATGCCACCATTTCCCTAAGATAATCCCAGTTTCAGTTTCAATTTCCGAAATTATTTTAAAATGCCCATAACTCGGGAACTGCTGGTCCTAGAGCAAAACAGATCGAAATGTGACTACCCTTTCGAGAACCCCACCACAGGTCCCTGCTAAAAGATGGCCTACCCAAAACTGGGTTTCTCGAATTTTGGGAGTTGGCCTACCCCAATAAGTTGGGAACTGTTGGTCCTAGAGCGAAACCGTTCGAGATTTAGCAACCCTGGACCTCCCCGAAAGTCGGGCACTGTCATTTTGGGGAAGTTGGCCCACCTCGATAACTCGGGAACCTTTGGTCCTAGAGCAAAATGGGTCGAAATTTGGCCTCTCTTAAACCCCAGACCTCGGTGACTCCATCACAAGGCTGCCACTGAATTCATTTTTTCGGTTCCCCCCCCCCCCCCCCTCGTATCATTGGGTACCGAACCTCTCCACCACCTCGAACAGACTAGTGTACACTTCATTAAAATAATACAGTACGGCCAAGCAATATTGCCCGTCGGCCGCTTGCATCCTCTTCGGGTTCCAGAAGATTTTCCTGTTTCCGTGGTAACTGTAGACTTCTGCGGGCGGTTTTCAGCTGAACGAATCGAAGTACAGAATGCACGAACTCCCCTTTAGGTAATATTTGGTCCAGTGAGTTCCATCCCCGTTTCTCGAGTCCTGCAAGTTCAGTATAGCGCATTCGGACACTCTGGGACGTGCGGGATGCAGGTCTTTCGAATAAACTCCTCTGTATATGCGGATCCCCAACGTTTCAGCATATTCGACGAGGTCCAAGTTCGTTAAGGCCCTGTTCATGGGAACCCTGGCTTCAGATAGAATCCTCAACCACAGCGCGGGACATTTTTTTTCCCCAGTCCCCCGCCCGTTTTCGACGCAGCCAGGGCTTCCATCTTGGCGTTGTGCCGCTTTATTTCTTCGAGCTGTCTCGAGTTGGCCTTGGAGTCATTGACGGGTTTGGCTATTCCTGCCACTCCGCCTCCTAGTGCTCCGAGGGCGACGAGGATTGGGAGCAGCAGGGGAAGAAAGCCGCCTTTCCGGACTTGGGTACCCAAGAATTTCAGATTCAATCCCGACCCTCATTTCCGGTTGTGACTCATCGCAGCAAGTCCGGATTATCAACCCAACTGTTGAACTTATCGTCGTACCCCCGCCACTTAACCAGGTAACTTGGTCTTTCTCCCCGCGCCTTCCGCATCTTTAACACCTTCTCCACCAGAAACAGGTCCGGTACCCGTGTCTTTTGCAACTCCTGCTCGTAGAACCCACCCTCCATACCTTCCTCACCATAATCCCTCAAGGTGTACGTGACGGGACTCGTGTTCCGCACTGTGTCCACTGTGTATACCTCGTTCGTCCAGTTCTGCAGGTATCCCTTATCGAACGACCCCTTGACGCGGGATATTCTCACCTCGTCCCCGACTTTAAACTTGGGTTTACCCGCGGAACGATTCGACGCTCAAATGGTCTGTGGAATGGTAATACCCACAACCACGTCTTTCGGTCTAGCCAGGATCGTCCTGTGCACGGATCCGTTGTACCGGCGTAGAAGTGGGGCAATCAGGTCGAGCTACTGGTAGCTGCCCCTGCGGGTGAACTCGCGCCACATAGCCGTCTTCAGGGTTCGATTGAAGTGGTCGACCACACTGGCCTTGGTCTCGGAAAAGGTGCGGTAGTGGTTGATACCGTACCGTTTCGTCAGGGCTGCGAATCGGGAGTTGAAGAATTCCTTCCCCTCGTCCGACTGCAGGTGTCTGGACCTGGACGAGACCAGCATCTTCTCGAAGGCGGCCGTAACATCTCCCATACTCTTGGACTTGACTGGTTCCGCCCGGGCAAACTTACTATATGCGTCGATCTGCGTGAGCAGGTACTTGTATCCCTTGTTAACGCCGGAGTACGGGATCATCTCCACAAGATTGATTTGCCTCAAGTCATCGACACCGAGGGCCTTCGTTCTATGTCTCGGGTATCGAAGCCTAGCTGGTTTGTGCATTTCTTCGACTAATGTGTCCATTCCGATCCTTTATTCATTTATATTTTGTATCGTGTTTGCCCCATCCCCAACTTGACCTTAACCGTCATCAAACCGACAACACCCGCAGCGGCCGCCGTCTCACCCAAACCCCTGGTGTTCGACAGCAGTACACCCCGGCCTCGGTAGCCAGCTCTTCGTCGGCTTGGTGTCGATCTTCAAGAGCGGAGCTGGCAGCGTAGGCTAGGTCGTGCCATTTACAAGCTTCGTCTAGAGCATTTATGCCGACTTCTCCCCTGGCCTGTCTCTTGCCGAGTTTCGTGCCGGGGCCCGCAGTACCTGTACTCGGGGATGTGGAGTTCTACCGGCAGTTTGTCTATGATCTTGTTAAACAGACCCGAACGTTTCTTGCCCCGCTTCCAACCTTTCTGGAACTGGGCTCTCTTGGTCCCGCAGTCCGCTCATTTGCCTTCCAACAACATGCGGTTGTTCGACGTCATTACGAGGTTGTAGTCGAGGGTGTCAGTGTCCCTTTTGCACTTCAAGCAGTACATGTTTGAAATGCGTTTCAGGCCTTTATAAAACTGAATAAAGGCTTAAATAATGAAACTCATCAATTACGAAAACCACGGC
This sequence comes from Lithobius niger, assembly GCA_023313725.1. NCBI lineage: Eukaryota > Metazoa > Arthropoda > Chilopoda > Lithobiomorpha > Lithobiidae > Lithobius > Lithobius niger. The sequence goes on along the minus strand of JAHWFP010180121.1, from coordinate 57,287 downwards.
GAAACTGTCGGGAAGATCAAGACACCTCGGAGTAAGCTCGGATTCCCTGAATCACTGTGGTGCATCGTATGCGGTCCGGCCGGGTGTGGGAGGACGAACCTCATCCTCAACCTCCTCTGCAACGAGCTGGTTAGAATACGACAGACTCCACTTGTGCTCGAAGACCCTGTTTCAGACTAAATACGAGAAGCTGAGGTGGGCCTTCGACGAGACCTGCCCGTAAGTCGTGGTGTTCTGCTCGAACAACCAAGAGGTAATGCTACCCGAGGAGCTTCTAGACCCCTGCAAGAAGACCGTATTCCTCTCCGATGACTGCATGATGGAGAAACAGGACAGGATCGAGAGGTACTTTGCCTACGGTCGGCACGCCAACGTTGACGTATTTTACCTGTGCCAGACATACAGCAGGATAGATAGGAAGAGGGTGATCCGAGACAACGCGAACGTCTTGATTCTCTTCAGGCAAGACGACGCCAATCTCAGGCATGTCTACAACAACCACGCCGGGTTTGACATGAGCTTCGAGGAGTTCAAGCGGACCTGCGGGGAATGTTGGAACTCCGACCTGCACGGATTTCTAACGATGGACAAGACCAAACCGTTGAGAGAAAGGAGGTACAGACGCATGTTGGATTGAGTCTGTTACCCGATGTTGATGTGAACGTTGACGAGAACGTGTGTGTTTGGGTTGACGAGGGCAACGATACCGGTTTTACAACGATCCGAACGATCTGTGCAAAAGACTGAAACTGATCAGGGCTTCGAGAGAGGCAGGGAACACCTCACTAGACCAGGAAATTAGTCACATTTACACGGAGTTGAAAGCTAATGGGCTTTCATCGGATGCCGAGCACGGCAAGTTAATCGAAGCGTTGGGAGATGTTAGGAAAAAATCACCAATAAAGGGCTAAAGAGCGCTTTCAATTGCCCAAGACCACTTTCGTTTCGTGTGACGTATGGGGAACGAAGCCTTCCTCGTCCATAGTTCTTTCCTCGAACACCGCGGATTTCACCACCAGGTTTTCGATTCCTCTACTGCTTGAGAACAACGCGGAGGGATGGGAGATTGCCCTGATCAACTTGGAAACGTACAACTCGATTTCGAACGTGAAAGCCTTCGAGTCAGACACGTTCAGGTACAGCCACAACAACAGTAGGCAGTGGACGAAACTCCTCATTCTGGAAGGTTCCTACGAACTGAAAGCAATTGAAAAACACGTCTTTAGGGAACTGAAGAAGCGCGGGCACTGGGACGTCTCGAACGGCGTCTCGCACATTCGCATTGTCAGCAACCCCAACACTCTGAAATGTCAGCTGCATATGACGGACAAGCTCTACAAGGTGGGTTTCTCCGGTGTCAACCCGACGACTGTGGGGAAGTTATTCAGATTCGAACCCCGAGTGTACGTACAGGGTATCAGCATCGCCAAAAACACAGCCAACATCCTCGATGAAAATTCCGTCTTGATACACTGCGACCTGGTAGGCAATTCTTATGTGAACGGGTCGAGGCAACCGACCCTATACTCGTTCTTTCCGAACTGCGCACTGGGATACAAGATAGTGCAATCCCCCCACAACTTGATATATTTACCGGTAACCAGCAATGCCATTCACTCAATCAGAATGTGGCTGACCGACCAGGACGATCGTCTACTTAATTTGCGGGGCGAGACCGTGACCGTGAGACTGCACTTGAGGAAGCGGAACATGCTCGATTTGACCACCAAGACTAGCTGTACCTGGAGATTGATCACGACGAGTTCTATCGAGAAGCCGAGATACGTGATAATCGGGTTCCAGACCGGGAGGTAAACGGATCAGAAAAAGAATCCGGCAGTCTTCGATCACTGCAGCCTAACGGACGTGCACATTACGCTGAACTCGGAGCGATATCCGTTTCTCGACATGAATGCGGACTTTGCCAGCGGGAACATCTCGAACACGTATCAAGACTTGCTGAACTTCAGGAACTAGTACTACGGCGAACCGGTAACTGGGCCTGCTTTCGACGTCGCGAGCTTGGGGAAGCTATTTCCGTTGATCTGCATTGACTGCTCGAAGCAGAACAAAGGTTTAAATCGAGCGTGATCGACGTGACTTTGAGATTCAAATTCGGAGCTCACGTGCCGGGCAGCACCCGGTGCTATGCCGTGGTTATCAGTGACCGGCTTATGACCCTCAAGTTGAACAGGAGCAAGGTCTAAGTCAAGACGTGACGTGGGGGAAAATATAAATAAACAAGTACATCAATCATATATTCCCCGACCTCCCTCTAGTTGTCGGTTTCCCAGAAGCGGGGTATGCTTCGACAACTCAAGCCCGGAAAAACACCAAGTATTCATCTGTCCAACTCCCAGTTGAAGCGAAAGACCAACGTATCTCTACTGGTCACCAAAACGCAGTAGTCGAGAATTCGAAAGGCTCGAGCTACGGGTCGGTGATTGAATCTGAAATTCTCGCGTACCCAAGTCCGGAAATGGCGGCTTTCTTCCCCTGTTGCTCCCAATCCTTGCCGCCCTCGGAGCAGTATGAGGTGAAACGGCGGGAATAGCCAAAGCCGTCAATGACTCCAAGGCCAACTCAAGACAGCTCGAAGAAATAAAGCGGCACAACGTCAAGATGGAAGACCTTCGAAAACGGGCGAGGGACTTGGAAGAAAAAAAGTCCCGCGGTGTGGTCGAAGATTTTATCTGAAGCCCATGAACAGGGCCTTAACGAACTTGGACCTCGCCGGATACACTAAAACGTTGGGGATCCGCACATTCAGAGGAGTTTATTCGAAAAACCTGCTCCCCGAGCGTCCCAGAGCGTCCGAATGCGGTATACTGAACTTGCAGGACTCGAGAGATGGGGATAGAACTCACTGGACTGCATATTACCTAAAGGGGTTTTGTGCGCCCTGTACTTCGATTTGTTCGGCTTAAAACCGCCCGCAGTACTCTACAGTTACCTCGGATACAGGAAAATCGTCTGGAACACGAGGAGGAAACAGGCGTCCGACGAAGTATTGTGTGGGCAATATTGCTTGGCCGTGTATTATTTTACTGAAGGGTACACTAATCTGTTCGAGGTGGTAGAGCGGCTCGGTAACCAATGATACATGGGAAACCGAAAAAAATTAACTCGGTGGTAGCCTTGTGATGGGGCAAGAAAATAAACTTGACGACAGCCGTCGGATGGTGTCACCGAAGTCTGGGGTTTGAGGGAGACCAGATTCCGAACCGTTTTGTTCTAGGACCTACCGTTCCCGAGTTATGGCCGGTTATGACTTCGGTCTCCGGCAGATCCAACCAAGGTGGGTAGGCAGTCGTGACCCCGTCCTAATCCCAACGCTTCCATCCCACCCCATCCTATCCCTCCGAAAACTGTAGCCTTGACGTGGTGGAGCGGCTCAGTACCCCTATAATATGAGGGGGAAGCCAGTAGCAGTGAAATGAACTTTGTGGTAGCCCGACAGAAGGGGAGACCGGATTTCGAACCGTTCCGGGCTAAGAGTAACGAACGGTTCCCAAGTTATTGGGGTGGGTCCACTTCCAATAATGTTGGTACCCGACTTCTGGGGAGGTCCACAAGTAGGGTGCAGTCGGGGGAAGCCAATTCCCGAGCGGTTTCGCTCTAGGACCAGTGGTTCTCAAATTACTGGGGTGGGCCAACTTACCAAAAATGATGGTACTCGATATCCATAGAGTATCACACGTAGGATGCAGCACGGGGATGCTAAATCCCGAACTGTTTTGCTTTAGGACTAACGGTTCCCGAGTTATCGGGGTGGGCCAACTTCCCCAAAATGATGGTACCCGACTTTCCGGGAGGCCCACGCGTAGGATGCAGCCTAGGGATGCAAAATCCCGAACCGTTTCATTCTAGGACCAACGGTTTCCGAGTTATCGGGGTGGGCCAACTTGCCAAAAATGGTGGTCCTGGATTCCGAGGTGGCCCACACGTAGGGTACGGTCTGGGGATGCTGAATCCCGAACGGTTTCGCTGTAGGATAAACGGTTCCAGAGTTATCGGGGTGGGTCAACTCCCAAAATTCGAGTAACCCCGTTTTGGGTGGGCCATCCATTAGCTGGGACCCCCCCGTAGAGTTCTTGAAAGGGTGTTCGAATTTTGATCTGTTTTGCTCTAGGACCAGCAGTTCCCGAGTTATGGGCATTTTAAAATAATTTCGGAAATTGAAACTGAAACTGGGATTATCTTAGGGAAATAGTGGCATTTCCGGTTCCACTCTTCAATATGGAGACATTTCCGGTTCCACTTCCAACATGACGTGACGTTATTCAAAATGGCAGACCGGAAGTGACGTCATGACCTTCCAAATTGATTGTAATTTTCCAAAATGGTGGCACTTCCGGTTACATGAGGGCAGCCATCTTGTCTGTCCTCTCTGGCTCTCTGTGCGAAAATAGCACTATCATACTACTTCCCTTTTGTTCTTTAGAAGCAACATCCTGCAGACTACGGAAAAACAGCCCGTGATTATTTACAATTATGTAATTGTCATTTGTTTGCTATCTTTATTTATTTCACATTTCAGTAGGAAATTACAGTAAAAAAATTTGTATTTTCTCTGAAGTTGAATTCTTAAATACTTGTTCGCATGCGTCTTCATTTCAATTTATCGTACTTTGCCTCTTTATTTGCATGTTAATTTTCATATTAGTTTTCCTATTCAGATATATTGCGCTGCATAAGCTGTAAAGTATACGGGCTGGAACACAATAGTCGACCAGGTCGCTGTAGCCAATGAGAATGTACAACTATTTATGTACAACCATGTACTAATCATTTTCATTGGCTGAAGGAACCACGCCGCGCGGCCAGGTCGCCTAGTGCGTTCTAGACATAAGCGACACCAAAGCCGAACACCATGAACCATACTTCACATGGGTTTTCTTGTTTGAAAACAGTTTTAAAAATAGTTTTTGTAATTGATTGCTGCTGTAATACAGTGTGCTGTAGTCGGTTGCCAGTAGTTTGCTGAAATCGACAATCTTCAGGTAACTACTTATCACATTGAAACAGTTTCTGCACTTGATTCAATATACAATTGTTGCTTGTCAGGGCACAAAGACTGCCAATTTTCAACTATTTTCAAGCTGATTTTCAAGCAAAATTCAGATTTGCCAACTTTCCCCAACGAGCTGTAGATGTGTCCTTATTCCCTTTGAGAATTAACATTAGAGCCGTGTCCTTAGCTAAACTAGCTAGCCAGTAACACAAATCGAAGTTATTGATGGACTTTTACTCCATAAAGGACTCGTTCCCACACTTTAATGTTGAGGTTTTCTCCGTTACTGGATCCATCACACCTGATTGCAACGATTTGAAAGGACTTCTACCGCATGGGGAATTTACACCATTGTTACAGTTGAAAGACACAGTCAGCTAGTGGGCCGCCATTTTAAATCTGACTTAACTAGCGTGTGTCTAGACATTGTCATAATGCGAGCGTGTATCTAAATACTGCTATAATGCCCCACAATTCGGGTTTCTGTAACAGTCCTTTCAAAGCTTACTTCTAGTTCTAATAGCGCGAACGATAGCTGGTGTAATCCATGGTTTAATAAGCCAAAATTTATTAGGAGGAGCAGCTACGATACGTGTGCATCTATCAGCCAGACTCTTGTATTTATTAACAAATGCATCGTGTAGGTATAATATATCCGTTATGACGCTCAGCTAACTTGATATGTAAAACTTTGCTGGACTGGCATAATGAGTAATAAAATTTATGTGCTTAATTTATTGCCTCAATCTTACGTTCGGCTGTCAGCAGTGCCATTATTTCACCAAAAGAGAACAAGGAACTGGAAATGAGTCCACGTAACGAGCTCAAAGCTACACACCCTTCTATGGCTATCGTGATATTCAGTCTAGGTAAGTGAACCAGACCTACAAACCAGATGTTAAAACAATTTGAGTAAACAAACGAGCGGAGCGGTTCTGGAGCGCATCTGGAGCGGTTCATTCAGAAGGGGATAAAAATGGAGGTAACAAACTATGGTGTCTTTAATCAAGCCGATACCGCGAGCTGGATTCTTAGGCCTAAAAAATGTTGTTTTGTCCGATCCCTTATGCTGCGGGACATATATTAATTTATTAAATTATTAACTCCAATTCCAGGGAACAAGGATTGTTTTTACTCAATGGTTGTGTCATAAATGAATGCACTTTGTGTTTGAAATGTTTATAGTTTCTTTGTGTGTGTGTGTGTGTGCGCTTAATTTGTGTAGTATACACGCTTTTGTTTTATTTATTTGTGTGTATTTGTTGTTTTATATTTTAAGATGGTTGCGTGTGAGTGGCTATACGTGAATTTTATGTGCATTGTGACACAAGCAGACTCGTAGTCAGGGCAGTTTTTTTTTGCTTGTGTTTGTGTTTGAAGGTTTCTATCGTATTTCTAGTTCGTGTGCGTAATTATACGTATTCATTTTGTGTATGTATTTTTAATCTTTCAATTTCGTAGGTATTTTACTGTTTTTTTGGCGTCTGTTTTGTAGGTGTTTATGGGTTTTCGTTCTGTATAATAGTATATAGTATTTATGTATATTATGCGTGTATAGTATATTGTATTTTGTGTATGTAATTGTTTGTGTAAAATATCCAACCGTTTTGTCTATTTGATTACTGATGTACATGTATGCGTGTGCATGGAGGCTTGTGTGTCACAATCCTTGTTTCCTGGGATTGGAGTTCAAATTATAGTTCGTTGTGTTTGAGTGAACGGTAATACGTTTTTATTTGTGTACCTTCGTAGCCGTTAGTATGGGGACACGAGCTCTAAAGGTGTTTTTTTTCTAAACAGTCAGGCATTTTTTTGTGCACTTAAAGGGCAATTACAACCATTTTGACATGCATGTTTGACTTTTGGATCACTTACACAGTAACTAAACACAAGAATTGCGGTAAGAATACGTTACTTACGTCCGATATAACAATACTGCATCACCAAAACACGACACGGAGATCGCCATTGTTTTGCTGGAACGCTCAGAAATTAATGCCTACAGATGTCACTTTTCGATTTCGACTCACAGTCGATTGAGATAGCTGTATTGACTGTGAGGAGGTCAAGCGTCTGGCGGCCTTAGCTGGCCATCAGTGTAGTGGCCAGCTAAGGCCGTCAGACGCTTGAGCTCTTCACAGTCAATACAGCTATCTCAATCGGCTGCGAGTCGAAATCGAAGAGATCCGTCTGTTGGCATTAATTTCAACGCGTTCCAATGATTCCGTGATATTTCCATCACGGGTTTGATTTGGTGCAGCTCTTTATATGTAAGTGGCAGTAAAGTGATGTAAAGTGATGTAAAGTGGCAGTAAAGTAAAGTAAAGTACAGTAAAGTAAAGTATGTGTAAGTGGCAGTAAAGTAAAGTAAAGGCACGAACAGCTGCAGGGGCCGTACTATAAGGGCGCATTTATGCAGCGACTCGCCTTTGCATTCTTGCAGCTAGAATTTAATCGCGACGGCAGAGGTGTGGTAACAACGCTACCTGGATTAGCTAAATCCGACGTTGTTTGTGTAAATTCATTACGTCTTATAATTCGTGCTAATAAGATAAAGAATTCCTCCTGACGAAACAATTTCCCATTCACTTCCAAATTCACATTATTGACTGTTTCGTTGCGAGACGACAGAGCTAAAATCCCGCCATGTTGGAATTTCAGATGATTTCTAGTTTCCAGTGCGAGAATGCAAAGGCGTAAACGCGCCTAAAGATTAGTGACGATTTTTGTTATTGTTAACTACGCTGCATAAAAGAAGTTAAATTGTATGAGGAAGGCGAAGTTTTCACTTTTAAAATATCTACAAATTTTTTGTGCAATCTGTAACCACTCTAGACATTTTTGTTTTCATGTGGCAACACTGCCTCATCGTAGTGAAAAAATATTTGCAGAACTATTTTTTTTTAGGGGGGGGGGCACCATTGCCTGCTAGTTCCAATGGGGAGGAATACTGTAGAAAAGGTTGGGAACCACTGAAATAGGCCGTAATCATGACCCCAAAATTGTTTAGTTTTGGGGTCCTATATTTTACCCTTGCCCCCCCCCCCCCCTTGAAAAAGGCTAGATACGGCACTGATTGTGTTGCCATTTGTGTTGCAATTTATTGAGTTTTGACTTGAGTGTTGCTGGTATTGTTGCTGTTTTGTGCAGTACAGTACAAATGAAGTGATCAGATCAAACGAAGTGGTCATACGTTTTCTAGCAGGGTAGCATAAAGTTTCCTCCGCCCAGAGAAAATATTTATTTACGCTAGTCAACATTTCCAATTACTAAGCACAAGGGGGGGGGGGGGGAAGGAAAGAGAGAACATTTTTCTTATGAGGGTTTAGGAGATAGGGAAAATGTGGAGGGATGTGTTGATGACACAGACATCGGCATAAACTTGGTTAGCGGCATAAACTTGATTAGTGGCATAAACTTTTAGACATAAACTTTTGGACTTCTGGTAGCTACTAAATTTGTAAAGTCACATGCCAAACGGGGTCGCTTGGGTTGAATATCAAGAGATGGCGCTGCGACTGTCGACCCGGCTGGTACTTGAGGCCGTCGTGTGGCCGTCTCGTAGCCGTCCATCGAACGTGACAACTCGATTTTATTAATAAAGATAGCCGTAATGCTTTTCAAAATAGACTTTGAGTTCTGTCGTTTTTCTGTCGTATTTACAACACTCGTTTTAAAACGTCCTGCAAGTTTTAACGTGTGTATGGTTATGTAGGCAGTCAGCGTTGTACAAGAAAAATGGGTTTAATTATACCCCCCCCCCCCCCCCCCCCTACTACCTTATACCCACAAAGGCATTATCATTAGCTTGAAGCAGAATGACTCGTCATTGGACGTTTGGTATTTTCCGTTCTCTCCCAAGGTTAAATAAATTTAAATGCAATACTTGACTAATAATAATTAATGATGAACGTTTCAAGCAATGAAAACAGTGACAGCTACGACTAACTTTTTCCTTCGTTTTTCGGTAAATAAATTATGTCAAAGGAAATCGCAATCTTTTTTTAAGGCCATTTTTTCAGTAGGAAAGGGGGGGGGGAGGACACACCATCCGCACACGTTACAGTTGGTGGCAGCGGAAGTAACCCGAACTACGAATCCTAGCAGCATCACCGGAGATCGATCACGGAATTGCCGGAAGAGCAGACGTCAAGCCGCGAAAAAGTTGGTCAACGACCATGCTCGATCTGCCACTACATGCAGATGCAGTACCGAGCACACCATCGCAGAATCAATTCAACTGCCTTCCTGAAGACCGCATTGAACAACTAAATAGCTCATTCAGTCATGTAGCTCACCTAATTTTGAGAATTTCACACCCTATAGTTCGAAACTTGAAATTTTAAGCAAAAACTAAGACCATTTCATTTTGGTTCTCCACAACGAATGAACAGAGTTGCAGAGTTTTTATTACGAAGCCTGGGAGCGAAACCATGTGTGCCACTTCATCGTAATTAATAAAGAAACTATGAAAACAAAAGGTAAAGAATCTAGATAAACAAGAAAAACGTGATGAACAACATAAGCCAGAGAATAAGGAACACAAGAAGTACAGAACGCTAAAAGGAGACCCAAGCAGACCACCTGACAACAGGCTACTTTCACCCAAACGTCCTGATTTGATAACTTGCATAAGGCAACCAATGCAAGCAAACGACAAAATCATTAGCAAGTTAAAGCGGGCAAAGAGGAACTGCCACTGGGATTGAAGAAAAGGACACACAAGCAAGAGATGCGAGACGAACTCCACATCACCACAATGCGGGCCGGCGTGGTCGCGCAGGCGGGTGTGACTTGTGTGTAACCAAGAAATTGTACAAGAACACTCAGAACGCTAATGGTTGAACTACCACCATACAGAGCATGGTCGTTGGAACCAGACGGCCACTATTTCTGCCAAAAAGCACACGATCAAGCTGAAAAGGAGAGAATTGGATTTTGACAAAAATCCATCACTCGACAAGCTCATCTGGAACCTCATTACCAAAGTCCTCAGTGGGCTGGAACCCAAAGTGGTGCCGACATTCACAACACAACTCACTTGAAATAGCTTCCAACATACTGAAAAGATATTGGGAAGATTTACAGCCATGCCTGCGATGGACTCCTGCAGGAAACTAACACTTGACGCAGAGACAGGGCAAATGGCAAAATATGGAACCAAAGATCTAAGGCAATGTCAAGGGCTTCAGATATGGCCAACAACTCACAAATGAATGCAAACCTGATGGCACTCACTTTAACGCTAGCTATGAACCCTCCAAGCATATCATACACATCACTCCTGGCACATCCACTTGCTTCTCCATCACTACTCGCCTTCAAGCACAATACATACAAAGCAGAGCATTCCTCGGAGGCCGGTTTGAAATCACCAAGAGTGCCGGTGTACCACAAACTTGAACAACATCAGGTAAATTGGCCAACTCAATGCTGTCCTGGAAACGCAGTGTCAGCCGACGCACAATGGTAAAACAATCATTGAGGCACTTCATGGTATTGCACTCTATTTCATAAGATTGTAACACACTTAAGCGGTACCCAGGTTTGCTATGAAACTTCATATGGGAGTCAATGAAAGAGCAATGATGGTGCAGTCCAAAAGAACAGAAACTTTAGAACGAAACCCATTGAGGACAAGGCTACTTTTCCTTACGAGTACAACCTTTGCCTAATTTAACTTAAGCACTACCTGGAATATGTAATTCGCATTAAGAGTACGAATGACTTCCACCTCATTAGGATCCACAATACCAACCAGCACATCCCATAGGTGTGAAACAAGATACGTTCTTCCTACTGAGTCCGCAATCACAATCAGCCATTTTAATATTTTAATATTTGCCAATCCTGCCCTAGACTCTTGATCCAGTCAACGTCCTTCTTGGTTGAAACCAAATCAAACACATCACGTTTCCCATCGCCATAGTCATACCAGGCTCAATAAGCACTTCGCTCACTTCCACATACCCTTCAGCTATGCAATCAACACCGCCTTAAACTCTCACATTGTTGGAATTATCAACATTATTGACGTCGCCAACCACCGCCATTGACCCAACACCTTCATCTTCCCATGCTCAACCAACTACTCCGTAAAGTTCAAATTGTCTAAATCAATACCCCGCACTATTTCCTCACTTGACACCACTTCATCACAAAATCGGGGACAATACCTGCTTGGAAATGACACTTGTTAAAACCCATCTTCCCCGCATATCCTCCAGCAATAGCTTAACACTCTCAGACATACAGTTGCTCTCTGGCTAGCAATGCTAACTCAGATTGATTTAGTGTAAAGCTCTTACTCACACAAGATAGAACGACAAAGTTACTTTCCTCATGCCCGAGCATTGTTGCATCTATGGATTTAGGTAGATTGTATTGCTACACCAGAGCGTGAACATTCGCATCTGCGCCTGTTCATACGGAAATCACTGCCGCCAGGCGCAAGGTCGGTGCCACAGTCGATTTGAGAAAGATTTCGTTCAGACTAGAGGAGTGCATGACGGTGCATCCTGGCTGCCACTAACAGCCAAATTAAACGCAACTTACGTCGCTGTCGGTCAGATATTCGGACCCTGCCATCGCTGTTACATGTTAGTGTCAGGACTACGTTACTATAAGATAAAATATAAATATTTATGTTTTCAACGTAACTGAACAACATGGAATTAGAACAAAATTTGACCAATTGGAAAAATTAGGACTTAATTGCTCTATGTGGTAAAACTGGAAAAAAAATATGGATTATTTCAAATTGCTACAACAAATGTAAAGTGATCAGTGGCATAAAAAGCGGGGTGGGAGTGGGCGAGTGGAAATAAAAATCCTTGAGAATGTTTATTCGCTATTTTCTACAAATCTTTATTTTGATGAGGCCATACATTACCAAACGTAAAGCAGTAAAAATAAATATTCTTTAAAAATGGGAGCCAATCTTTTCACAGACAATCACTTCACATTCATTTCATAGACATGCATTGAAGACTTTTCGGACTTTTAAAAACTTTTAAAAATCCCCAATTTTTTTTAATTTCTTATACTAACTACTGACCCGTCAATAGTTAAAAAAAGTATGACAACAGCTTTTTTAACTGGATAGTTTCCCAGGTATTCACTATGCTACAGCTTTTAAAAAATTTATCAGAGGTATTTCGCTCCCCCTCTATACAGGTCGCCTCTGCATGTGATGAATCAGTTTGGATCCATCCGTATTGCTTTGGCCTTTGGTAGGTGTACTGGCTGTTTGGCACATTGATGAGTTGGGGAGGGGGGATCGGGGTTCAGCCTATTTTAGCACACCCCTTGCAGTGGCCTGGCTTCCTGCATAGGTTTAGTTTAGTATTTGCATTAGTACAGAGAGGGGGCATGGAGTGTAGTCCATTTAAGTTGTCGTAGGAAAACTCAACTCAACTCTACACCGGCTGGCTAAACAATAGTAATAACTGCAGCTTTACAATAATCACAATCAGCATGCAAGTAAGGGAGACCACACAAGATTTATAGGCTGAACGAACGTATCATGCACGGCGATAGCGATACACGGTGATACACGGCGTATATATATATATATATATATATATATGATTGGAAATCCTCTCTCCAGCAAAACTAAAACTATTAATTTCTCCGTTTCTAGTCAATATATTTCGACCAAACTTGGCCAGATAGTAGACAGCAACTTTTCCAAACTTTACACCAACTTTTATGCAATTCCGTGCAAGAGTAAACGTAGGGAGCCACACGTAATTTTGAAAACTGTTCACTTGTTGTTGTTCTTGTTCTGGTTCTTGTTCTTGTTCTTGTTCTTGACTGACACGGTTTCAGAAAAAAGTACTGCACCTACCTAAAATCTGAATCATGATCTGAGCCAGAAATTTCCCTGGGCTTCAACCTTACAGGGACCACTTTTTCAATTGGTCCATCCATTCCGGAGTTACGGGACCCTAAAGGTTCATTTTGATTGTTTTACATTGTTTTAACCATTGTATTTAGGGAACAATGCCACACAGCAAACTCCAGATCCATTCTTCGTGCATGCAACAATCGACTGCATGCATAAACCTTTATAGCGCGACACCATAGCCGTGAAAAAGGTACACGGATTACAAACAAAAACGTCAAGTATGCCGTAAAAAAAGGAGTTATATGATTGAAGTTTCATTTTACTTGTTGAAATGTACACGGATAAAAATTGGTGATTTTTAATTGAAATAATCAAATGTACAATTCAGAAAATTGCATCTGTTTAAGTGCTGTTGTGCTTTACCAATCATATACGTTACGTAAAGCGTCACCAATTTTTATCCGTGTACATTTTAACAAGTAAAATGAAACTTCAATCATATAACTTCTTTTTTACGGCACACTTGACGTTTTTGTTTGTATTCAAGTGTATTTGGTTAGTTTTAGTGGAGTTTATCAAACTCACTCTTAATACGTAGTTAAAGCACTCTTAACTTAAAGGGGCTGGGGCTCTACATTACTGATGATGCTAATGCGTCCTTGCCAGTGTTTAGCCTACTCTAAAATCTTCAACAGCTACTCTGACTTTTCTGAGTCCTAGCTTCTATTACTACTCTATGCAGAATCCATAAATACTCTGACTATTCTTAGCCCATAACCGACTGAAAATACTTGGAGACCCTTTTTTTAAAGTACCATGGTTTTGGGGTCGGTTCTCGGATTCGAACCGGCATTCTCTTGGTTTGGAGCCGACGACGCTGACCACTGGGCTGTGACTGCCCGCTTTTTTCGGGGTCCCCGGGAACCCCTCACCAAGCTCGCGCTGGAACTTAGTTTTTCGCCGTTATACGTTGAAGGCGTACGTTCGTATCTAGGCGGTTATGGGTTAGTACAATAATTATTTTCAGGTCTATCAATCATAGCCGTAGGAAGCAAATTAAAAGTGGTACGGCGCAACCAAATCAGGTAGGGACTCTGGGGGAGAGCTTGTAAGCTTCCCCAGCAGGGTCCAGAGCCTTCTGAAGCTGAAGCAAATTCTGGTTGTGCAGTGTCTTATCTGGCTTCTGTAGACCATGTTTTGAATGAATGTTTAAGGTTTCTTGTTTAGATAAAATATGGTTGACATTAACGAAGCTGCTCCCTTATGTATGTAGGCTATTCTTCTTCTTCTGTCATTAGTGACTGAACAAAACTTACTTTTGAGAAAGTTACAGTCGGTTGGCTGCTGTGTTGGGTTTTCTCCAATGTTTGGTGTTGATCTTTTCTGAAGCTTGCTTTGGATTAGTGTTAAAAGGCGCTTAAAGGGAAATACCTTCACTCATATACATTTGAACATCCTGCGCGAAATAACTTTTGCATCATTTACATAGGTTAGAGTCTATGTAGCAAAACAGTTTCTCACGAGGGTAAAATATAAGAAAATGAATGCCTTTGTAATTTACGGGTAGTAATGTTGCAAAACTGAGCCATCCAGGAAAGCCACCGGTAGGAATGTATAGCTGTAAGCATATAAAATAAGGATATAATCCTTAAAATACTTAATGCTCTAACGGATCAGATACAAGACAATGATATGTACTGTATATAAGCCATTAGCGTCGCACTAATACGTGTGAAAGAATTGACAGCATCCCCCAAAACACGCTGTAGCTTTTTTACACGATTAGTTGGATGCTGATGGATTTACATGTCTTTTTCTTTTATCTGTTCCTTTAGATCATGAAGATTTTTTAAGGCTTAAAGAGCTGGAGCATTTTATGCGACACTGATTGCTTACATGGCTGTTTCTTGTACCGTATTGTTCCCGTAGAGCGTTAAGTTTTTTTTATTAAGGCTTACATTAAGTGTTTTTTTTTTCCCTTGGAGTTGTTTCAGGTAAATTAAATGACTAGAAATCTGACACGAGATAATCGCGATATAACATAATTGATATGAACGCTTTTTGATGCAAATCAGCCACAATAAAATAGCGTTCAAAATGCCCTGGTATGGTAGTTTTTATTACGTACATTTTAAGCCATAAAAATGAAAATCGGTTTATTGGTTTGATCTCCAGGCTGAAAACAAAATTGTTTCATTAATTTTTAATACAGTGAAGTCGTTATGACACGACCCCAAATACCGAATTTCGTTTTCGTAGGTTTATGTAAATTCTGGGGAACTATATAGGGTTTCCAAGTTTGACGTTTAACGTGGAAGTTCAAAATGAGACTTACATTAGCAGCGCCATGTTTTGAATAGTTTATTTTACTTCTTTTTTCGCAAACCTTCTTCTCCAGATCAAGCTCATTGCCCTTCGTACGGTTGGGGAAGTTGTGCTCAGTTCATAGTACAGGGACAGACTGTGGTCATCAGAGCGCAACAGAAAAGCTTATAGGGCAGCTTCAAATTATTGACAATAGCAGCCGCATTGTATGTGTTTGGATATGCGGTATTCTAATTAAAACTACATGCCGTAAAGTGGTACGGCAAATGCCGCACCAGCAGTACCGCTTCCTACGGTTATGCTATCAATGTTCAGTTGTACTTAACTTCTGCATCAAGGGTTCCTGGGTCAGGGGTACTCAGTGTATGGCAGACTGAGTGCCAGAATTGGAATCCATTCTGCTGGGGGCTTGCTTATAAACCCCGTGCTGAACGTGTTCAGACTTCTCCCTGAACATGTCTGGGCTTGTCCCTGCTGGACTGGTTGGAACCTGATTTAGCCAGTGTGAACAGGCTGTTCCTGAGCTAGTCTGAGACGACTGAGTTATAAATTGACTCTTGATAATCCCAGCCTTAGCTTCTGGCTCAAGTGCACTAGGCCAAACTAGTGCACTTTAGCCAGAAGCTAAGGCTGGGACTATCAAGAGTCAATTTATAACTCAGTGGTCTCAGACTAGCTCAGGAACAGCCTGTTCACACTGGCTAAATCAGGTTCCAACCAGTTATAACTTACTCCTTACGATTGATTCATGTTAATGAGTTAGGCTAATGGCCGAATGAACGATGCTGTTAATTTATGATATGCTTTGATCACTTAATACGAATAAAGTTTGGATGGTGTATTGTGCAGATACTGTGGCGATCCGATACCGATATACTGATATAGATATATCGGTGGCTTATAAACCTAAATTAAACTATTAACAAGCCTTGGATTGGTCAAAAGTATTAAAATTAACGGGTTGAGGTGAGGGTTTAAGAGAAGGGACGCACCGAAACATCACACCCTTTTTGATTTGCCATGCTAGAAAAGGCCCTAGATATCCTGAATGCAATCGTTATTTTTTGGAAGACGAAAGTTTTTGCCCCATTAAACTCGGAATTGCTCTGCATCAGCAAATTACTAATATACCAAACCTGGAAGTGGCGAGGGAGCCCAATTTTTCCCAACACTGAGCACAAGTGAGTTAAAGGGATCAAAAACTTCAGTGTTCCAAAAACATCTATAACAACCAGAGTGGAATATCTCACAAAAACTATGCAATCAGTTTATTGTTAAATCAGCAACAAATATTTGTAGTCGTATTTTTACCTCTACCTGCATTTCGTGTTCATTTTGCAGTGGTTTTATTAATTTGTGAGCGAATACATTATTTTGTGTGCTATATTACGTTCGTTTCGCTACAAACCAAAGGGATACTTTCGTTGTGTAATATGCTTCAGTTCACACAAGTTCATAATTGTATTGCATTGGAGATCCACCATAGAATTTCACGGGAACTCTCCAACGTATTTATTAACAAAACAATTCTAGGTGTCCGTGTCCGTAACATTTTAATTGTTTGTACTTTTTTCCTTCCAGGTTTGTGATTTAATTGCAGAAGCCAAAGTCACTTCTGTGTCAAATACGGTTAAAAATAACCTCAGGTGGCATTTCTCATAATAAACGGCATTGCAGACTTGTAAATACAGCTGTCTTGAACCACATTAAAGAGGTGTTGCATCTTAAATAACCGTGGGATAAACTAATTGGTTTTAACGTACAATCTAGTTCTCTTCTTGTAATCTTCCTTCAAAGCGTTGTCACCCAATGTCTTTTGATGATTCGATCACACCCTTGCTGGATAACGTGAATCCAAGGGCCACTTGGATATAAGCACTTGGGTTGTGATGCAAAAAATGCATAATCTTCCTCAGCAAACCTTGCGTGAAGTGTGTATGCGCACTGTTCCATGCCAGTAGGTGATGTTACACCACAGTTGCAGTGAGACTTGCGTGGGGCAGTTACACGTCAAGGAGCGAGTCAATTTAACTTAAGTTAGAGGCTTGAAGGTGATCAGATACTACGCTTGTTTTACAAATAATTTATTTCTTTCGTTTCTTTCTTCATAGTTCTATGGTCCTTAATAGTTGCTGGTACGATTAAACCCCCATGTCCTCCAGGCTTCTTGGATGTATTATGCACTTGCTATCACTTCGGTAAGCAACGTTTTGGCAAATACGATGATGCTCAGCAATACTGCCAGCAGCGCAGCAATTCGTTCTTAGCAGCCTTTCAAAGTCCTGAAAAGTGGAATCGTATCTTACGTTACCGCAAAGATATCTGTAAGTATAAAACATGGATAAGCACCGATTTCAGCAAACAATATTGCAGCTTTAACTGTAGTTTTATGCACTATCTAATTTTTTTTAATGTAAGGGCCCGAAATTTAAGCTTGTGCTTTTAACGGGACTAACCCCTTGGATGATGATTTTTGTGCTATTAGATGGCGTTAACTACAACATGAATGTATAGTGGTTGTCTCCAATGTTATACTACAAC